>CAUYLG010057184.1:0-42950 GCA_963573385.1 Cacajao melanocephalus
TGTCCTGCCCACTCCCTCCTCCTCCCCATGCGTCTCCCTGGATGCCTCCAGAGTCCTGAGATCACTCCCACCCCACCCCATTTAAACTCAGTGGGGCAACATAACTTCAAGGGTGCTTTGTGAGCAGCAGCAGCAGCAGCACCTGGGAGCTATTTCAACTTTTATTTTAAATTTAAATAAAAGTTATTTCGACTTTTATTTTAGATTCATGGGGTACATGTACAGGTTTGATACTGAGTATATTACGTGATGCTGAGGTTTGGATTATGATTGATCTCATCACCCAGGTACTGAGCATATTACCCAATCTTTAGTTTTTCAATCTTGCCCCCCTCCCTCACTGCCCCCTCTACCAGTCTCCGGTGTCTATTGTGGCCATCTTAATGTACACGTGTATCCAATGTTTAGCTTCCACTTAGAAGTGGGAACATGCAGTGTTTGGCTTTCTGTTCCTGAGTTAAGTCATTTAGGATAATGGCACCCAGTTGCATCCATGTTGCTGCTAGGGACATTATTTTATTCTTTGTTTATGGCTGCGTAGTATTTCACAGTGTATATGTACCACAGTTTAATTTATCCAGTCCATCACTGATGGGTACCTAGGTTGATTCCATGTCTTTGCTATGGTGAATAGCGCTGTAATGACCATGCAAGTGCATGTGTCATTTAAGTAGAATGATTTATTTTCTTTCGGATATAGGCCAGTAACAGGATTGCCAGGTCAAAGGGTAGTTCTGCTTTAAGTTTAGCAAAGAGTAATATTAATAATGGTAGCAAACTGTCTCTGGGCCAGGCATTGGGCTAAGACTTGAGAATGAATTATTTCATTTAATCCTCACATCTCCCTAGAGGGATAGGTATGATTATTCTCCTCCATTTTATAGATTTGGAATCTGACATGATGTGGCAGGCCCAGAGTCACAGTGTAAGTAAAGTACACATCTGGCTTTGGACCAGGTCATGCTGCTCCTAGACCCCTCTTTGACCACCAGGATACCCTTTCTTATGCAGCAGAAGGGCATCACCAGCATAGCTTTTGGCTCCAGCTCTCTTCCCTGCCTCTCACATTTTTTATTGTTGTTGGTACTGCTGCTGCTGCTGATGATGATGATGATGATGCTGTTTGGTCGAGTTTTTTTTTTGTTTCTGTCCCTAGACCCCTATTTAGGCTGTCCTTTTTACACCCCACTTGCAATGTCCTTTCACAACTTTTTCACCTATTTTCACTAGAAGAAAAGATATCAGGGCTCTTGACTAAATTTTTTTTTTTTTTTAGACAGAGTCTCACTCTGTTGCCAGGCTGGAGTGCAGTGGTGCAATCTCAGCTCACTGCAACCTCTGGGTTCAAGCAATTCTTCTGCCTCAGCCTCTGAGTAGTTGGGACTATAGGCACATGCCACCACACCCAGCTGATTTTTGTATTTTTAGCAGATACAGTGTTTTACCATGTTGGCCAGGGTGGTCTTGATCTCTTGACCTCTTGATCTGCCCGCCTCGGCATCCCAAAGTGGGGGGATAACAGGCGTGAGCCATCGCGCCTGGCCTTGGCTTCATTTTTTAAGCCCACAGTGATGAGTTCATTGCTTGTACATAATAGATGCCCAGAAAATGCTTGTTGAAGTTAGTTTATTTATTTAGTTCAATTATTATTTGGTTCTTTATCATTAGGGCATTATTATTTAGTTGAACTATTTAGTTGAATTTAGTTTACTGTATACACTCTCAATGAAGACAATATTGCCCCCAAAGGGATGAAAATTGGTTTTTAGGTTCCTTTGTATTTATAAAACACCAATCTACTATGGTATATAAATAAATTTACAGTATATCTGCAGTATTAAATTGTCGTGGAAAAATCATCTTAAAAGGCTCCTGGGATGTGTAATAATGAGGAAAATAGATTTTATAAACATGAGTTTATAATATAATTCATTCAAAGTTTTAATCTTAAAAATCTGGACCGCAAAACACAAATAGACAGAGTGCATAATTAAATAACTCACCAAGGGTGAGACACAAGTGGAGAACTCATGGGAAATGTTCATCCTTCATAGAGGTCAAGTAAATGCACCTGGAAGTACCCTTGAGGGACCATATTACACCACTAAATTAGCTTAGAATGTCTAAACCAATAACACTTGGTTCTGGCAAGGTTAGAACATTGGTAAGCTCAGGTGCTGTGTAATTTGAAAGACCCCTTAAGAAAGCAATATGGCAGTTCTGTTCAGCTAGAGCGGTAAAATTTTTCATGCCCTTTGACCAAAGGATTTCATTTCAGGGAATTTCTGCTTGAAGATAGATTCAACTGTAGCAAAAGTTGTATACACAAAGTTGCTCATGAACTATAGCTAGCACTGAAAAAAAAAAAAGGAGGGGGAGAAGTGAGGGTGGAAAGGGAAGGACTAGAAAGGGAAGCAGGAAGGAAGAGAAGGAGGGAGGAAAGGAGAAATGTCAAATAAAATTAACACATGTAGGCCAGATGCGTTGGCCCATGCCTGCAATCCCAGTACTTTAGAAGGCCATGGAGGGAGGACTGCTTGAGCTCAGGAATTTGAGGCTGCAGTGAGCTATGATTGTGATACTGCACTCCAGACTGGGTTACAAAGCGAGACCCTTGTCTTTAAAAATAAATAAACGACTCACGTAAAACACTCAACAGAGTGCTGAGCATTTATTGGGTGCTCTAGAGACAGCAGTGTTGCCATTAATTCTTCCTCTGTACTAGCAGGAGAACCAGAGGAATTGTGCATCTGTCCTATTGGAGGGCTTCAGAAGGAGGGTGAGTGTCAGGGGTCATAATGAGGAGGGTCTAGAATACCACCCCAGCCAGCTAAGATAGTGGACAGCTACCAAGAGAGTGGATAGGGACATATCCTACGCAGCTCTTTCTGTTAAGGAGTGGGTGTCTCCAGGCATGAATCTGGGGGCTGTTTCCTGTCCTCAGAATTCTATCACTTGGTCCTAGCTCACTGCTGATGAGGAAGCCACTGTTTTCAGTTTCCAGGGTTAACTTGCCTTGGATAAAGGAGCCTCCAATGGAACCAACCTGGGATACATTGTGCAGACCAGTTCTGAAGAATACTTCAGAATTCTCTCTTGTTAAAACCACTTTACTGAGGGATAACGGGAATACCAAAATGTGTAGATATTTGTTACATGCAATTTGATGAATTTGGAGATGAGTTTACACCCCTGAAAACATCAGTGCAAGCCTCCACTGCCCATTTTCCTCTGACCTAAGGATGTGAAGGCATCTTAAGACTTATCCCTCTAAGGCCCAGGCACCTGCATTTACAAACTTGCCCTTTGCTTCCCTCGGGAGCCAGAAGGAGGCCTAGGATAAACCCCCCACACACAGCTTTCCAATCTCTGTGGCCTTGATAGAGAAGGAGAATCCCCTTTGCTGTATAAACATTAGACAATTTGAGATTCACAAGTGTCACCAAACAAAAAAGATGGCTAACACAAGCCTCCCTTGCCCACTACATGGAAGAGAAGGACTTTGTGAGCCTGAGTCAAAGTGCCAGCACCTGAGGCTACCCTGAGAAATCCTTCATGACTCCTGAGGATAATTTTTGCCAAGACAGTGGGAATTAGGCCTGTTCCTATCTCTACCAGGGAATCTCAGAGCTCATCTCAGCTCACAGTTGCTGGGGAAAGGGTCTTGGGGCTGTAACCTCCATGTCTACCTTCTTCAGCACAGCAAAGCATCCCCAGAGGTAGCAGGAGACAGTAACATGCAGCAGGTGTCTATTTGACCTTGCAGTGTTGAGCACCTGCTCAGGGAAGGCTTGGTGCTAGTCACCAGGAATCCAATAAAAATGAAATTAATAGGGTCCCTGCCTTCGTGGAGCACATAGCCATGTGGGGCAGACAAGCAGCCATCACCCCATTTAAAATCATTGTAAACTTACATCTGTGAGATCTTTAGTGTTGGAAGAGTACATGAATGGGGTTTAGGCTTGCCTGGGAGATCAAGGGAGTGATGGTTAAGCTAAAGTTCAAAGGAAGATTGGGAAGGGCGAGCAGGAAGAGGAAGAGAGTTCTGTGTACAAAGACCTGTTTTCTTATTCATCCTTCTCCTGCCCTCTCTGCTCACAAAAGGAGAAATAAATGAGCAAAGATAAAAATGGGAAGGAGCGTGAGCAAATAGTTGGAGAAGTAAGGAAATGCGTAAGAGACTAGGTGAAGAATGAAAGGCAGATAAGCTAGAGGCATATTCAGGGATGCCAGGGACGTGTGCATGAAAAAATAAAAAACAAAGGAATATGGGGACAAGGAGATAAGCTAACAAATGAACAAAGGAGGTGGATAAGAGACCACTGGAGTGAGGAGGAAACCAACACATGAATGAAAAGCAGGATTCCTCCATTCCACTATTTCCCCATGTGTCAAAATGGTCAAAGGGCTCTTTTTGAATGCACACAGAATGTAGAAAACATAGTAGGGACTCATGGCTTGGTCTGTGCCATAGTACAGAAGTTCTCAGCCATGTCTGAAACACTGGAATCACCTGGAGAGCTTTAAAGGGCAGGGATGCCTCGGTGCCACCCCAAAGAGCCTGATGCAGTGGCCTGGGGTGTTGCCCAGGCATAAGGGTTGTTAAAAACTCTCCAGATTACTCTGGCAGACCCCCAGGGCTGGGAACCACTGCCATAAGGCACTGGTTTCATGGCCTGGTCCCTGGACCAGCAGCATCAGCGTCACCTGGGACCTTGTTAAAAATACAAAATCTCAGACCCTTCCCTAGACCCATGAGTCAGAAACTCTGGGGGTGGGGCCTGGCATCTGTGCTTTAACAAGCCCTCCCTGGGTTCCAATGCTCACTCAAGTCTGACATCTACTGCCATGGAGGGAATTTGTCTTCTGCTGAGATTCCTTCAAGAGGGAACACACTCCTGTTGCAGCAGAGAAAGTTCAGGTTAGATTCAAAGCAGGACCAGGTGTAGACTCCTGAGCATGACCATCAGAGCCACCATGGTCTGGCCCAGTGGTTTTCAACAGGGGTGGGGAGCAATTTTGCTCTCCAAGGGACATATGGAAAGGTCTGGGGATGTTTTTGATGGTCACAACTGAAGTGGGATGGGGTTGCTGCTGACATCTAGAGGGTAGAGATTAGAGATGCTATTAAATATCCTACAATGCACAAGACAGTCTCCTATCATAAAGAATTATGCAGCCCAAATTTCAATAATATTGAGGTTAAGGAACTTTAATCTAGGTAAATGTACCTAAACGAGCTCTAGTCTTGAAGAGAAACACCCAATGCAAAATACTTTTATCTCAATCTCGTTCCTATTAGTTCCTAGATGATGGATCTGGTGGGGGGGGGGGAAATGACAAAATCCCATTTAACTTCTCATTTTACAGGAGAGGAAACAAGCCAGAGAAAGGAAATTATTTTCTAGCATCTCACAACACTCGTAATTCCTATCTATTAATTTGCTCCATAAATATTTATTGAAAACTTGCTAAGTGCATGGTACTGTGTCTATCAGAAGAATGCAATGGCAGATCAGATGGGTGATTCCTGCCCTCAGGGAGCTCCCAGTTATCAAAAGCATCAGTAAAATTATAAGGACTTCTTAATCTAAGGTGGCAAGAGAAGGCCCTTCTGAGGAGGTGACATTTATGCTGAAGTCTGAGGACTAAGGAGGGACAGCCATGGAGAGAGAGAATAGGTGGTGCAGAGGCTTTCCTAGCTCCATTACTCCAGCCTGCAAGGAGAACCTGGCTTTTCCCTGCAGCCACGTGTCTGCCACTCACTGATCTGGAGGGAGTTGCCAGAGCTTGGAGGAGAACAGGCATTTAACTCCAGACAGTATTCAGAGTCTTATAGAAACCCCAGGGAGTTTATCACATCTAAGACCCTGATAGCATCTGTATTAGGAATGAGAATCCGACCAGACTGCTCATGAAAGATTAGCTTTAATTCTTTCAGAAGAATAAATGGCTTATACCAACTCTGGCCCGCTTTATCTGCATGCTCCTGCCAGCCAGCTGCCCTTTCCCTCTATCAAGATGGCCATGAGAGGACTTCTGGAATGAGTCTGTCATTTCCGATTCAATTCTAACTAAACAGTCTTTTGTGAGCATCCGCCCTGCCCAGATCTGGATGGAGAGCTATGGAGGCACAGCCTCCACCTTTGAAATAAACAAAGACGCATAGGAGAGTAAGTTTCTTACATATCCATTCATTCAGCAGGTGCTCTCTGAGGTTAAACCCCATGTCAGCCACCACAGCAGGCACTGAGGATGAAGAAAGGAAAGACACCACTCATACTTACATAGCATGTGTCAGACATGTGAATGGTTACAGGACAGTGTAAGAAGTGAGCAGGGAGTCACCACCCCAGCCTCAGAATCCAAAGAGGCTTCCTGGAGGAGGCAATGCCTGAATTGAGAATTGAAGATGAGCTAGCCATTAACCAGATGCAAAAGAGAGGGGCCAAAGCACCAGCATGAACCAAGGTCAGAGAACACAGAGCATTTGATGATAATTAAAATGGCACTGTTTGAGACCTCTCGTGTGAATCGTCCCATCAACCTACTGCATTTTTTCTGTGACTGAATGAGGAAATTTGGGTACAAGGATATTACACACAGCTAGCAAATTGCAGTATTTATTGCAGTCTGATGGTTGGGCTTGCATTTCTGATCACTATGCTGTATATCATATGTATCTAAAAAATGATACATAATTCTCGATAACTGAATTATAAAGGATCTGGGATAAAAAGAGGAATGAAGGCGTTGAGGCTACAAATGCAGGCCTGGGTAGACTTGAAGGGCCTTATACGCAATGTTTGAAAAAGTCAGACCTTATTCTGAGGGAGGAAATCTGAAGGATTTTAAGCTGGGGAATAATATGGCCCTGTTTGAATTTCAGAAAAGTCAGCATAAAAGGAGGATCTTTTGGAGAGAGAACTTGGAGTCAGGGCAACTAGTGAAGAGACTGCTGTAATCATCTAAGGAAGAGATGATCTTAGCTTGGGCCAGTGGACATGGCCTGACAGAGGTAAAGGAAATAATAAAGATAAAGAATGAACAAAACTTTGTGATTGACTGGATATAGAGAGAGCAGAAATGGGAGATTTTCAGATTTCTGGCTTGAGCTAGGACTACCGCAATAGCTGGAATGAGAAGAAAACTATTTTTTTATCCCAAATGAGAGAAAGAAAAGAGCTTTGGGATACAGTTGTGGGGAGAAGGTGAGGATAAAATGGTCAGCACCAAGAGAGGTAGGATAATACTTACTGACATCTTTCTCTATCCTTGACAATTTTGGAAAGAATTGAGGCAAAAATAGCCCATAAACCTATAGTAATGATTTCAAAATAGAGTTTAGCCTTCGAGAGCAATCTGAGGAGGAGAAAAAGGTGAGGAACCCATGTAATTGCAGCTGGAAGGCTACTCTGCTTCCACTAGCTTTCCTTTTCAACTCAGCCTACCAAGGAAAAGCAAAAGCACAGATTCAACAAGATAGGTAAGAGGCAAAAACTGAGTACAAATATTGAAACAGCAGGAAAGAGCACGGTAGAATAAAGGGGTCAGGAGGGCAGAATGGAGACTCAACTTATAGAGATACCCTGAGGCTTCTTAACACAGATGTTGGAGCTCTTAAGGGCAAGGTCTGCTGAGGTCGCCATCCACCCCGTGAATATCTCAAGTATTTAAAGGAGGCGCCTGTACGGGGTGCTGTCCGCTGTGCTGAAATGCCATTGTGTTCTAGGCTGCTAGCAGGCCCACCTTCTAATTCTGGAATGCCAATCATATCTCTCACGTCTCCCAGAGTTCACAGTTTCTCCTAATTTATTGGTGAAAAGCTTGCGATTTATGTGCTGTTAAAGAAAAAAAAAAATGAGCCACGATCTAGGTGTGACTGTGTAGGGATCTAATTTTATGAGCATTTGATTATGTTTCCAATAATTACAAAATGATTTTCCCTCTGGGAACTTGAGTGGGGAAATCATTACAACTCCTCCCTCCCATATCTTGATTTGGCATGCTTAAGGTTATTATTAATCTAATAATGGAATAAATTATACACAATTCAAAGATAAACATCAGTTTGAGGCATGCATTTGATGAGTATATCCAACAAACATTTATTTTAAAACATTTTTTTATTTGCATAGGTTTTGGGGGAATAGGTGGTGTTTGGTTACATGAGTAAGTTTTTCGATGGCGATTCGTGAGATTTTAGTGCACCTATCACCTGAGCAGTATACCCTGAACCAATTTGTACTCTTTCATCCTTCATCCCCTCCTTTTATTTCCCCTGAGTCCCCAGAGTCCATTGTTTCATTTTTATGCCTTTGCACAAAAGCTACCAAGATTTCTCTTGATAGCTTAGCTCCCACTTATGATTAAGAACATATGATGTTTGGTTTTCTATTCCTGAGTTACTACGCTTAGAATTATAGTCTTCAGTTCCATCTAGGTTGCTGCAAGTGCCATTAATTTATTCCTTTTTATGGCTGAATAGTATTCCGTCATATATACATATGACAATTTTGGAAAGATTGAGGCAGTTCTTTTGGAAAGAATTGATATTATGTATATTATACACACACACACACACATTTCTTTATCTACTTGTTGATTGATGGGCATTTGAGCTGGTTCCATAGTTTTGCAACAGCAAATTGTGCTGCTATAAACATGCATGAGCAAGTATCTTTTTCCTATAAAGACTTCTTTTCCTCTGGGTAGATACCCAGTAGTGGGATTACTGGATCAAATAGTAGTTCTACTTTTAGTTCTTTAAGGAATCTCCACACTGTCTTCCATAGTGGCTGTACTAGTTTACATTCCCACCAGCAGTGTAGAAGTGTTCCCTGATCACCGCATCCACACCAACATCTACTTTTTTTTGATTTTTTGATTATGGCCATTCTTGCAAGAGTAAGGTAGTATTGCACTGCGGTTTTGATTTTCATTTCCCTCATTACTAGTGATGTTGAGCATGTTTTCATATGTTTGTTGGCCATTTGTATATCTTCTTTTGAGAATTATGTATTCATATGCTTAGCCCACTTTTTGATTAGGTTGTTTGTTTTTTTCTTGCTAATTTTTTGAGTTCATTGTAGATTCTGGATATTAGTCCTTTGTTGGATGTATAGATTGTGAAGATTTTCTCTCACTCTGTGGGTTGTCTGTTTACTCTCCTGACTGTTCCTTTTGCTGAGCAGAAGCTCTTCAGTGTAATTAAATCTCCCTATTTATCTTTACTTTTGTTACATTTGCTTTTGGGTTCCTGGTCATCAAGTCTTTGCCTAAGCCAATGTCTAGGAGGGTTATCTGATGTATTTTCTAAGGTTTTTTATAGTTTCAGGTCTTAGATTTAAGTCCTTGATCAATCTTGAGTTGAGTTTTGCGTAAAGTGAGAGACAAGGATTCAGTTTCATTCTCCTACATGTGGCTTGCCAATTGTCCCAACACCATTTGCTGTATAGGGTGTCCTCTCCCCACTTTATGTTTTTGTTTGCTTCAACAGATATTTATTGACCATTTCTATACTTCATGGATTCAGGAAACAAAGGTTAATAGATGAATCATAGCCCCTGACCTTGTGAAATTTACAATCTAACGAGGAAGACATACCCTGAACAAGGAGTTACAGGAGAAATGTTTGTTATACAGAGGAGACAAATAGTGTGTACCCCCTAAGCATGAGGTACAGGTGCTGTAAGAAGACAAAGTTGGCCAAGACAAGGTCTCTCCTTTGAAAGAATAGAGTTGGGAGGGAAGATATACGTGAACAAAATAAGGATAAAATAATAAAAACTGTGGTTCAGACAAAATGGATACGAGTATTTCAGGGAAGTCAGATTGGACTGAGATGATTGGAGGTAGCTTTAAGGAGGAGGTGGGATTGGTCAAGGAGGAGCAACAGAGGAGACCAGTGGATTTCAGCTGAGTGATCTTCCAGAAGTGAGGAAGAGTTAGCCTACACGTTTGGGAATCAGAGGGAAACAAGGTTGCAGGGGTTTGTTTGACCCACAGCCCTAGAGGGTCTTGAGAGCTTAGTCAAACCATTTGGGTTTTCTCTTGTTTCCAGGGTGGCAACTGAGTTCTATTAGATAAAAGAATTCTGGAAATAATCTGGTGGCCAAGGGTATGATGGGAATATATATAGAGAGATATATATAATTAACATATTGATATATAAACAAATATATAAATATATATTGATATTGATATTTAAAAGATATATATGCATCTTTTATATGTCGTTATATTTTCTGTCTATCTATCTATCTATCTCTTTTAAAAAGAAATACATGACCCTTCTTGTGAGAAGAAGAATGTGTATGGTAGGTGTGAGACTGGACTGCAGCACAACTCCTCATGTAAATCTGCAGAAATATTTGAGGGAAAAAAGGGAAAGATATTAATCCAGATGTGTTTAGGAACCAGGATGTAACATACAAACTCATTCATTCATTCTTTTGTTCGAGTATTTCGTACATAGCCTTTTCTATGTGCCCGTATTGCAGCTGCTGGCGCTAGCTTTGTAAACGCAGATACATTCCAACGCTCAAGCTTCTTTTCCAGTATGAAGGACAGATGTAAGTGTTACCAGCACAGGGAGCTCAGGGAGCTTGTAATGGATGATAGAACTCGTCTAGGAAGCCAGGGAGGTGATGTTTAAGCAGAGAACCTGAAATCCAGGTAAGAAAGACTAGCCAGAGGGGACAAGGAGGACCAGCAAGTGCACAGGTTGATGGGGGAGCTTCTGAAAGCCAAGAACGTGAAGCTCAAATTCTTTATCAAGAGAAATCTTGGTCCCTAAAGGGAGACCAACATGAGTTCGCTAGACTTTCAAAGCGAATAACAAGGGTGAGGAAATGGTTTGAGGACAAGACTGAGAACTTTGATTTCTTTTCAATTCACAAAATTACTAAGCTCGTATTTTTGAGCAGCTACATCCACTTTCCCTTCTTTCCATGGTATTGCCCTGCTATACTGACTACTATTCAGTCTCAGAATTAATGCCATCTCCATACAGAAGCCCCCATGGGGACTCAGCCCTGGTTCCCCTAAACTCCTATGGAAAGAACTCTTGGTATCACTCAGCACTTTCATGTTTCCCATGGTCTACTGGGTACCACATGCCACATTAGCTCTTCCCCTGGACTCATTTTCAGGCCACCCAGGAAGGGGGTGCTATTACCTGCAGAGTCCGCAGTCCTGCATTTCAAACCCAATGTCACTGCTTACTGTGTAACCTTGGGCAAGTATATATACTTCTCTGAACCTTCTTGTCCTCATCTGTAAAACAAGCCTGGAAGAAGTAGCCCCTACCTGTCAGGGTGCGTGTGAAGGCTAATGGAGACATGCAGGTGCACTTAGCACTGTGCCTGAGACATCAAGACTCAGATAAGTAAAATAAGGCATCCAAGGTGACTTCGTGTGTAAGTGGCAGATGCTGGATTTGAATGAAAAGTTCTGTGACTCCAAAACCCACATTCTTTCCATCCTGCCATAATGCCTTTGTTGACCTCCTTTTATCTTCTCAAATCATGCGTTTAAGGGATACAGACTATATGCTCAGCTCTGCACAAATGTTGTCCCCCTTAACCATCCCAACAATCATCTGAGATAGACAGTTTCCCCTTTCTGCAGTGACCTGTAGGGCAAATCTGATCTTCCACAAACTGGTTCTTACTCAGCATTTACAGTTCAAGAAAGTCTCCACTCTCCACCTGGTTGTTCAGGCAGAAGCCTGGGCATCCTCCTCGACCCCCTCCTCTCTCAGCCTTCTCCCCTCTCTATCCAACTCAATCCCAAGACCTCTTGACTCTAAACAGATCTATGTTAAATCTTGTTCACCTTTCAAAGCTAAGCCATGTCTCATCATCTCTCACCTGGACTGATCTTTTTGCTTCCACCCTTAATCCCTCTCCAAGCTCCAGCCAGAAAGTAGAGTAATCTTTACAGTTCCAGTGATGTCCCCTCTACCTTCATGTGTGAAACCCCCTATTGCTTTTGAGAGAGCATCTAAAGCCTACAACATGGACAGCTAAGATTATCTTTGGCCATCTCTCAGATCAAGAATTCCAGTCACAAAACTTGATGTTAGCAACACAAAGAATAAACTCAGGGTCGTTCCAATTCTGGATTCTTGGCAGACTCTGAGGCTGCATTTGTTAGAGTAAGCACTTCATGGGAGGATGTGAATATTTGGTAACTATGAGGGTTCTGAGGTTGACAACAGAGCACAGACTTTGTCAGGGCTGTCTCTGGGAGGAGGCACTGGGAGAAGGAAAAGCTTGTGAGGCTTCGACTCGGGCCTCTGGGCTTGTGTGCTGATCTGGTCACTTTGCAGCTGAGTGACCTTGGGCAAATCACTTAACCTCTCTGAGCTTCAGTTCTATTTACTCTGCAAATACAAATGAGGAAGATGGATGAAACAAGCTGTATGACTTCCAGGATTTAATGCCAAAATGGGACATTAGATAGAACTCATGAAATTACCAAGATTTGACCTTTTTAAAGTTTACCTATTAAAATAGATGATTATATCATGTTTATACTTCTCTAAAGGGACAGATATTTGCCTGCGGTTGGCAAACTTTTTCTCTAAAGGGTCAAATAGTATATATTTTAGGCTTTCATGGTTATTTAGTCTCTGGGACATCTATTCAACTCTACATGAAAGCATCCATAGACAATACATAAAAAGAAAAAGCATGACCATGTTTCAACGAAACTTAGTTTATAAAAACAGGAGGAAAGCCAAATTTGGCCAATGGGCTGTAGTTTGCCAACCCTTGCTTTAATCCCATGGATTTGCTGTTGTCATAAGGAGAGGGAAATGATTGGAATATGAAGTTTGGAGTTTTCATGGAGCTTCTGCAAGTGTGCAGCAGAGTGCCTGGCAAGAAGCAAATAAGAGTTTGTTTCCTCCCTTCCTTGTATCTTCTTCTGAGAAAAGCAACTTAGAGACAATACAATAGGGATATTCTGCAGGCTATGGTGCATTCATATTGCACTAGATGTGCTTTAGGGGTGGAGGAAGTTTACAGGCAGGACCACCTGTCACTTATCTCTCCTCATCTTAGCCCCCACTCTTAATGGCATTATGAACAGTATAGCAGGATCCTATATTTCCCACTTTCTGGAAGCTCCTCCCTATAGCTCAGCATCATGAAAACTTATCCTGGGACGAGCTAAGGATGGCATAGCTGGGGCAAGTTTCCTTACACCACCCTGTGCACCTCTCTCGCTGACCTGAATTGCCTTAACCTATGCTCTGTCCTCTTCTGGTAACCCGGAAAAGTCCCTGAGCTTGATAGGAATTCAGATCTGCCTTGTGTGAACAGAACCTGCTGCACGCAAGTTCTGAGCTGAGAAGGAAATGAATGCTTCCATCAAATTAGGCCAAGTAATACCCATCTACTCTAGGGAGAAATTATTTAAATAGCATCAAAATCAATTTCCATGCCATTAAATATTCTGGTCTGTGTTTTAATTGAGACGATTACATATTCCCCAAAAAGAGAAGAGCTATTTGAAGAATCATCTCTTTTCTCTCTCCCTCTCACTGGAAATGATAAGGAATGCACCTCAGAGAGCTGCAGACCGCCTGTTAGCCTGCCTTCATTCCTATTCATCTTCTTTAGAACTAACCTGGTTTATTATTTTTCTTTAAGAAGTAAAAAAAAAAATGGAGCTCTGAGAGGAACCCAGGGCACTGGGAACTCTGAGTTCTTCAAATAGAATAAACCAGGTCACTCTCTTTTCTCCTCCTTAAAGGCTCGTATTTGCGGTTGGTGGCAAGAGGCAGACACTGCCTTTCATGTCCTAGTAGCCGGCAGGTATGTTTGGTTAAGGGAGCCAGGGAGACGAGGGTCATTTCCAACCTCTGCTGCTCCCAGGCCTTCTTCCTATTCAGTAAATATTTCAGCTGCACCTTCCATGGTCCAGCAACTCACTCTGGCTCCCTGTAGGAGCTCCCAGTCTGGTGGGGAGATGTTCCCGAAAGCAAGTCATTATAATGCAACATACTAGGCTCTCCATCTGACCACTGCCTCGCTGACACTATGGACATAAGCTGTGTGCAGACTATCAAGCTAGTCAAGGCGACCAAGGTGCCAGGCAGGACCAGCTCACAAGGACGGTGCACACAGGTGCGTGTGGAATTCATGGTGAGTCAGAGCAAGAGGCTCGGAGGCGGCCATGCGGCACTCGATTGCTGGGTCCTCGATGGCAGAATGGAATGCTTGACTCACAGAGATGATCCGTGACTATTAAATGAAGCATTTGTGTTGTGTGTTAAAGACATAAAAATAAAACGCAGCATATTAGGAGCAAGAATAGAAACTAAGGCCCTAGTAAGTGTCCCCATAGCTGTCATCCTGGTTGCAGCTCATTATCTTTGCCATGCTTTGTTCGACTTGCTTTCTAGACTTAGGGCAGAGACCTAAGTCTCTGGTCAATGTTGTTTCCACTGTGTTCCCAGTGCCTATAAAGTGGCAGGCAGCGTAGAGGCTCAATCAAAATTAAGTGCATAAATCAATAAATGAATGAATGAATGCAAGGTGAAAGCAAGGAATGGATGAATGCGAAGTGCTGCTGGCTATGGAGGAAGAAGCACCTATCTCCATCAAAGGGATGTAAAGAAGGATTTGCAAAGAAGTGATGTTAGAGCTGAGATGAGTAGAGGCTCATCCTCACCAGATGCTCAATGAGAGGGAAAGTATTTTGAGCAGAGGAAATCCTGTGTACAGAGTCATAATAATGTAATCAAACCAAGAGCTTACATTTATTATTTACTATGTTCTGGGCTCTTTACATGCATCTGCTCATTTAATTCTCACAACTACCATATGAGGTGGTGCTCTCATACCCATTTCACAGGTGAGGAGACTGATGGTCACAATGGTTAACTCTCTAAGCTCGCACTGCTAGGAAATGACAAAAATGTGCCTCAGTGGCTCTGCTAATCCTGTGATGCCAAGCTTGGATGTAACCACTAGGTTTTCCTGCCTGCCTCTCCGAAACATGAGTTTTCAAAACACGGGAAAGTATCAAGGGGTGTGATATGGCTGTAAAATGAGTGCTGGAAAGTAGAACATGAGGCTGGTGATATAGTCAAGGACCTTTCTGTGGAGAGCCTTGAATGCTAGGCTGAAGATTTTATAGTTCCATTTATAGGTCAACATTTCCCAAACTGGAATTCTGCAAAACACTATTTTACAAGATCTAAATAAGTGAGCGCTGGATAAAGAGGGAGTGGGAGGGAAATTCATTAAGCAAATTATTTGGGAAACATAGCTTCAACCAAGCTGAACCCATTTTATTTTTGCTGCAGGACTTGTCAGAGCCTCTATCATGAAAGTGGGCTTTTTACTTGTCCAAGAGACAGAAAAAGCACTTCCAACTTAACTTTTGAGGGGTATTTCTCAATAGCCCATAGAATAGTGAATTTGGGGATTGCTGGCACAGATGATGGAGATTTATAGAGGGAATTTAAGGACTTAAGGTCAGATGAGAGGGCTCACCAGGACTGCAGGGAAGGTGAAAAAGAATAAGAGGCAGGAGTTAGAGGGTTTGCTGAATTCAAGACCCTCCCAGTCAGGATATACCGAAGACCATCAGGAAGAGGAAGTCTGGCTGCATCTGGCCCATCGGCATCAAAGAGAGGCTTCTACTCACAGTGGGTCCAGCGGGGGAAGAAACTGAATTCATACACATGGCACTATCCAAACAAAGCCGTGTCGCCTCTCTGTAGAACAATGGGCTGGCTTTTCAGGGCAATTTAATGACTGTGGCAAATCGCCCAGGCCATCAATTAAATTCGAATCCAATTTCCTTCCAACGCATTCTCTGCCTTCGGAGTTCCTTTTTAACCTGGAACAAATCTGGCTGATGAAGTGGGAAGATGGATTGGCCAACATGCGCAATGACTTTGTCTTCCACAAGGGCAAGCCTCCCAGATTATGCCTCTCCTTCCAAAGGAGGTCACCCGGCATGAACAGAAAATTAGACAGAATTAGATCACAGGACATTTTTAAAGTGATAAGAGGCATCTTGTTTAGCCTAGCCTCTCCACCCCTGTTTTACCTAAGGGGAAACTGAGGCTCAGCGACGAGGGGCCACACAACCAAGGTCATGCAACTGTTAAATTAGCTTCCTAAACGGGTCTCCCAGTTTGACCCTTTCTCTGGCCCAGTACACTCCCCTTCAGTAGGCAGGGGGATCTAGCACCTTAATCTGATCATATGACTCCTTAAGCCAAAAACTCTCCAGAGGCATCCCAATGAATTCAGAATAAAATCTGATGGGATGGAGCAGGAGGCACATGGACCAGGGTCTCTCCATCTTGGCACAGCTGACATTCGGGCTGTTTGATTCTCTGCTGTGGGAAAGGTGCCTGTCCTGTGCATTGTGGGACATTTAGCAGCACCCTTGGCCTCCTCCCACTATATACCAGGAGCACCCACTGCCCTAGTTGTGACAACTAAAATTTTCTCCTGACATTGCCAGATGTCCTCTTGGGAACAGAATTATCCTCAGTTGAGATCCAGTGGCCTATGGAAAATTTCAGAAAGGAAGATGTGTCTGAAGAAGAGTTAGAGAATAAATACCGCCTGGTTTATTTACCCAATGTGAGGGCTTTTGCCCAGCCCTTTACTCTCCAAGGCTCTCTCTGAGTCTCAGGGTTTTGTTTTTTAATTTATAAGATGGGAAGGATAATTTCTCTCCTGCAAGATTTTTGCTCTAGGAGCAAACAGCACAATGGATGTGACTGTGCACTTTACATGAAACAGTGCTTAACATGTCACATGATTAACTATGATGCTGTTCGATGCTGTGCTGGTATAATGGCATGGTTGGGGGGCATTATGGGATGTAATTTTCTCCATGCCCAGAACTCCTGAAGGCAATGGTTCTTAAATGTTAATAGGCCTGTGACTCACCTGGAGTCCTTGGTAAGGGTGCAAACACCTTGCTCCCACCTACATCAGTTGGATGTGAATGAAGCCTAGAAATCTGCCTCTTAAAAATCAGCCCCAGAGATTCTGCTGCAAGTGGTCTCTTATTTGTGTAGGGGAAGGCTCCCTCAGAGGTTGAACTAGCAATACCCACTGCAGGGGGTCAGGCACTTAAATGGATGCATAAACCCAGAGCAGGAGGAGGAGAAGCTGTTAATAACACCACCCCAGCTCCACATTGGAACTCAAGCCTCGTTGCTTGCTGATCTGAGCATTTATTGCATTTTCTGTGTCCCTTTGGAAATTTGACGTTAATCCCAATCTTCGACGCACCAGCTCCCGCCTTTGCCTTTATTTTTCATTTGCTCTTTATGCAGCGTGACGGCCTCCCAAACATATTTCGCTGCTAACATCACCCAGTCTCTGATCAAAAACTGCGGTAAAACATCGTCTTGTCAGGAGGCTAATAAAGCATGTTATCCTGCCTGTCACAGAAGCTGCCTTACAGATGCTGTTTGTTATCCGCCAGGGTCTGGCATTAATCTCCCTTCCATTCGGCTACAAGGAATAGAGTCTACCGTGAGAAGATCAATATTGTATTATCTCGTCCACCAGTGCTGTTCCAGCTATGGCCAATGAGTTGTCATCCTCATGTTACAAGTCGAGTGCACAAAGGAAAAGGACCAGAAAAAGAGGGAAGAGAAGCCGGCCCAGAAGGGGACAAGAAAGACAATGTCAGGCAAAAGAACCCAGGAGAAAGAGTCAGAGGAGTAAGGTCAGGGTAAGTGGTGAAGGCCACTTGCCCCGGCCTTGGACAGACCCAGGGACCCTGCTAAGCCTGCTTTTAGAAGCTTCATGATGACACTTTCATTTTTCTGAACCTCAGTTTTCATATCTGTAAAATGGACCTCCCAAAAGTAGAACCTGGCACAGAAGGATTGAATAAGACGATGCATGGTAGAATATTTCGCCCAGTTCATGGCACATAGGGAGGCCTCAGAGATTATTACAGAGATGCGATTGTTGTTGTTCTTGTTGTCATCTTTATTACTTCCTGGGTAACACTGGGGGTGCCACCTCTCCTCACTGGGCCTCAATTTCCCCAACTCTAAAATAAGAATTCCTTTGCATCTATAAAACTAAAACAAAACATCAAACAGGAGGCTTAACTTGAAATAGAATTATCAGAGATTTTGGAAACAGAGATGTTAGCACTGATGATTGTGAAGTGTGTGTGTGTGTGTGTGTAGCACTCCTGGAGGAAGAAACAGCATAAGCAAAGATATGGTGGCCAAAAAGTAAGAGGCAAATTTATGGAATAGGAGCTATAGATGGCTTCAGTGGTCTGCAAGGAGAAGACGTGAATTCAGATCCTTTAGAAATTTACATTTTGGATTATTACAGATTTTATCTTTATACCGCTTCTTTATCTCTTCCTCATCAAGACGGGGTCAGGTGGAATAGTGGAGGAAGCATTGCCTCAGGCTTAAAGCCTGGTTGCCTAAGGCTGGCTTTCATGGAAAAGCCCTCCCTGGTGTCTGCTAGGACTCTCATCCTTCCTCCTCCTGCCTGGACAACCTGCTCCCCGGCCTTGAGCTTCCAAACCCCATGTTTGGGCAGCCACCTTGAAACTTCATAAAAGGTGAGCCCAGCCCCTGCATTCATTTCATGCTTAAAGAGGAAGCCGTGAGAAGCAATCCCCATTCAAGGGCATAATGAGATGTCCACTAATGATCCAGATACCAAAATAAGGATGAAGCGTGGCCAGTCAACCCTCGGAATATGGCAATTTGTATTAGAATAATAATGCCTGATTGGCCTCTTTGGGTGCACATGTGTCTAGGTTTTTATCCAAACCATTCATTTGGTGTTTAGCATATCCCTTCATTCCCAAGTCCTTGAAGGATAGGAACCATAGAACAGCAATAAAATAGTAATTGTTAGTAGTATTTATATAAACAACATTAGGTTTCTGTTGCTCTGTTAGTTACTGCATCATAGGAAAGCAGCTATCTAGATTCTTCATCAAAATCAGAACATGTGCACTAAATCTTTGTTAATATCTATTAAATACTAAAGTACCATATCCTGCAACCAGCATGCTGTCAGGAATATTCCTAACAGAAGTGAATATACACACACACCAAAAACATGGAATGGAATTGATATTGTTTTGTTATGTGTTCCCTCCAAATCTCATGTTGAAATGTGATGCCCATGTTGGAGGTGGGGCCTGGTGGGAGGTGTTGGATCATGGGAGCGGATCCCCCGCTCACAATCATAAATGGCTTAGCATCTTTACTTTGGTGGTGAATGAGTTCTCACTCATCAGTTCCTGCGAGATCTGGTTGTTTACGGGATTCTGAGACCTCCCCCTTCTCTCTCTCATTTCTGTTCTTGCCATGTGATGTCCTTGCCCCTGCTTCATCCTCTGCCATGAGTAAAAGCTCCCCGACGACTCCCCAGAAGCCCAGGAGATGCTGGCACTTTGCGTTCTGTACAGCCTGTGGATCCGTGAGCCAGTTAAACCTTTTTTCTTTCTAAACTACCCAGCCTTGGCATTTCTTCACGGCAGCACAAGAGCAGTCTAACAGAGGAGTGTCTACAGTTGTACTACTCATGATAGTAACTGTGAACAACTCAAATATCCATCAGCTGTGAAATGGATACGCTGTGATGTAGACGGATGAATAAATTGTAGTGTTGGCGTAAAATGGAATACCACACAGCGATAAACAAGGAATGAGCTACCACTACATGTAGCAACTTAGACAAATCTTGCGAATATAATGTTGACTGAAAGAAACCAGACACAAAAGAGGACACGTTGCATAACTAGCCACTGAATTCATAAGTAGTCAGAACTGGCCCTCAGCAATAGAAGACAAAATAGACATAACCCTCAAAGAGAGCAAACCAAAAAATTCAGAATGTGCTGGCAATGTTTTGCATATTGATCTGGTTGCTATTTATCCGGGTCTCATTTAAGGAATTTCATCAAGCTGTCTTCTTACAACTGGGGAGACTTTTTTATTCATTCATTATTTTTTATGTGTGAGTTACAATCAATAAAAGTTTATGAAAGACATGAAAAGGAATTCTTAGGTCCATTTGACTCCAAATAGGATCTACGTGACATCCTCCACTTTGGGTGTTGGACCCCAAACACCTGGTTTGTGTTTGGGCCACAGCAAAACTGAATTTTTACCCGATGTTCTCATCACTGGGCCAGGTTGCATCTGTTCATCTTATGCCCAGTGGAAAACCCAGACTGTGCAGGCAGGGGTAAAGGATAAACTTTGGGGTGGCCCTTGCCCCTGGTTCCACAGCCTCAGACAGGTGTGGGTGCCTTAGAGAGGAAAAAGCAAGGACTTTGGAGTATTTTGTATTTCCTTCCATATTCCTCAGCAAAGCACCTGGCAGCCACTGGGTTTATAGTGAGTGTTTGTTGAACGACTATATGAGGGTATGGATGAATGAATGAATCAACTCATGAGTGAATTAATTTTATTGTGAAAATTAAATATTATATTTAGAATGCTCTTAACATCACCTAAGACAAAATAGAGGTAGTAGTTAATGGGGCTTATATCAAACAGACCTGAGTTTGAATCCCAGACTCATCAACCTCTCCCAGTGTGTTTGTGGGTGTATGTATTTCTGTCTCTGAGCCTCAGTTTCCCCATCTGCAAAATGTAGAAAGCAATAGTCCCCACATGACAGAAGAGTTCTGCGGATTAAATGAGACAATGCATGTAAACTCTTAGCACATTATAAGGCTGAAAAAGTGATAGCCATATTTGTCATTATGAAAGAGTTGCTCTCATAATGTGAATGAGATTGTAGCTATTGTTCGTAGGAAAGGGAAACTGGTGTGTTTCCTTCTCCATCTCGCTGCCTCTCCCTCCCTCTCTTTCTCTGTGTCACAAGCCCCATGTGTGCTTAGCCAATCTTGGCAGGGTTGCTGCTAAGTGAATAAAAGGGCATCTTTCCCCCACCCCAGGAAAATGGCCTAGCGCCACCGCACGCAGGCACTGTGCCTGTGAAGGGGGCCAGGTGGGTGTCAGGGCACTGAGGCGCTCTGTGTAGCCCCTGCCGGGTGGGGAGCTGACAATGGCCATTCTGAGGACCATCAAATCTGCCTCCTCCTGTGCTTCCCCAAGCCCCACACCCAGCACCTGCCCACTGGGCAGGCCTGCAAGTGAAGGGAGGCTCTGTGCACCACCTCGGCCTCAGGCCCACACACATCTGAAGCATTGCTCTTGTTGGCTGTGAGAGCTCGTTAGGCTCTGGCAAAGGCTGGCTGGACTCCAGGAGGCAGACATCAAGGCCCATGACTCAAAGAATGGAGGAGCCTGGGGTTTGGCATTAGATGATGCCAGCCCACTCCCCTTCATGCACTGGGGCTCCATTGCCCAGTGCCTTGACTCTGGAGGCAGAGGGTAGAGATGATGTGTTGTGCATCTCTGTGTCCCCGCTGCACAAAGCGGTACTCAATACAGGATTGCAGAATGACTGGGAGCTGGGCTGCCATGCGGTGAGATGGCACAGGATAGGATGGATTGGAGTGGGTAGAGTGGGATGGAATAGAATAGAATAGATAGAATAGAATAGAATAGAATAGAATAATAGAATAGAATAGAACACTCTGGATATTTTCTTCTTTTGTTTGAGACCCAAGTTCTTCCTGAAGTTGACCGAGAAGTCAGCAGGTGTAGACCCAGCATGGACAAAGTCACCTGAGAGAGCAGGGGTGATAAGCAGAAACTATTTCTCCCTCCAAGTCCTGCAATTCTCAGCCATCGCCCCAAAACAGAAATTGTACCTTAAGGTCACCTATCCATAAAACATGAGATCCGGAAGGGCTATTAGTGAACTTTCTGTCCAGTGCTTTTCAGATTGTGTTCGAATCCCAGCACTACCATCTACAACCTATGTTGCTTTGAGCAAGTGATTAAACTGATCTAAGCCTCCGTTTCTTCATTTGTAATATGTGGGTAACAACATTATCTACCTCCCAGGGATGTTGAGAGGAGCAAATGAAATGATCCCTAAGTTTAAGACCATGGATATAGGACCTCGAATATAGAACCATGGATATAGGATCATATAGAACCATGGATATAGGATCTTAGATATAGGACCATGGATATGGGACTGTGGGTATAGAATCATAAATATAGGATCTTGGATCTAGAACTATGGATATAGGGCCATGGATATATGACCTTGGATATAGGACTATGGATATAGGACCTTGGATGTATGACCCTGAATATAGGACCTTGGCTGTAGGACCATGGATGTAGGATCTTTCGATATAAGCACTTATTACCATTGGCCTTCATCATCACCATCACGATCATCAGAGATGATCAGAGTAAGGGGAAAACTTAGAGAGTTGCTCTCAGATTCCTGTCCCCACTCCTGATTAAATCCACAGGCTCCTATTTTTGCTTATTATTTCGGTTCAGGGGTCCCCTGGACTACCTCAGCTTCAATAACTCACTGGAAGGACTCAGAACTCATAAAAGCCATCATACCCAGGACCATAAGGTTTATTACAGGGAAAGGACACAGACTAAAATCAGCAAAGGGAAAAAGTGCATGAGGCATAGTCCAAGAAACCAGGCACAGCTTCCAGCTTTCCTCTCCATGTGGGGTCCTGTGGGCAGCCATGATGTTGTGGGAACACCCACAGAGCATTGCAAACTAGGGAAACTCACCTGACCCGCAGCATCCAGGGTTTTATCTGGGGTTGGTCACACAGGCATGACTGACCACTCATGTGGCTACCCTTAGTCTCCAGCCTCTCCAGAGGTCAAGCTGATTCCAAGGCCCAAGACTCTGTCCGTCAATCACAATGTTAGCATGGAGTATCTTGCTAACATTGGCATTGCCCAAGGCCCCCAGGTACACAAGGTCTTTAATCAAGCAGGATATTCCAAGGACTTAGAGGTTACCTCTCTGGAGCCAAGCTCAAGGATCAAACCTTTCTTCAGACTGTGCAGGGTGTAGACAACCCAGACCTGCTGAGTTAATCCTTTACTGCACAACAGTATACAGATGGTCCTCGATTACGATGGTTTGACTTATATTTTTTTTGAATTTACGATGGTGCAAAAGAGATACATATTCAGTACCTCTAACTTTGAATTTTGAGTCAAAATTGTTTATAGTAACTGCATTATAAAATAGGCTTTATGCTAGGTGATTGTGCCTAACTGTGGACCTATGTAAGTGTTCTGAGCATGCTTAAGGTAGGCTAGGCTAAGCTATAATGTTCAGTAGGTTAGGTATATTAAATGCATTTTCAACTTAAGATATTTCCCATTTACAATGGGTTAATCAGGATGTAATTCCATCATAAGTCAAAGAGCACCTATACTGTCATTCCTCTTAAAGTTGTATTTGAAGGAATGATTCCATATACGGAGGGTAAGTTGAGGCCCGGAAATGACAACGGACTTGCCAAAGGCCACAAATGGAGTTAATGAGGCTTCCTGGCTGTCCTGACCCAGAGCTTTTTCTGTCATAGTACAGGCCTCAGTTTGCCCATCTGTAAAATGAGGGTGCCAGGCCAGCACCCCCACCTCCTAGGTGCCTTTCGGTGCTGCCTTTACAGCAGTTACTCTCCCATCTTTTTCTGCCGTCTAGTCGTCAGCTGGAGCACCCGGCTGTCAGCTACTTGACCGTGTCCTCCTTCATCCCCAGGGCGAAAAGGTCACTGGGTGCCTTTTACCTGGAGCAGATCCCCTGCTGATCTGTTTGTAGTAGGTGGTACTCACCCTGGACACAGCCAGGTCAGGATTTGGAGGCTGGCTGGAGCAGAGACATGGAGCAAATATAGCCCCTTCCCTCGACTCACTGGGGCATAGGCGTGTGGGTCAGCCAGCCCTGCTTCAAATCCTGGCCTTGTCACTTACCAGCTGTGGCGAGTGGGGCTCTCTCAGAGCCCCACTTTTCTCACCATTAAAATGAAGTTAATAGTAACAAAGCCACTGTTGTCCCTGCTATGTCTAAAGAGAGTACAGTTCCCGTCTCTTAAAGGACACCAATTAAGCCTTGCATTTGTAAAACTGCTTTCAACGTCTAAAATCCAACCCTTGCCTTACCCCAGTGTTTCAAGGTTGACCACTCAAAGATGATTGTCCAAAGTTTACAAAGCAGGAAACTTGAGGTTTTGAGAGATGGAATTTGCTGAAGGTCACATGGCAACTTGAGAGCAAAACCAGCACTAGAATCCAGGTCTCCTGATTTCCCAGATCTTCTCTTTTTTTGTTGTTTGTTTCTGAGAATTAGTTTCTCTCTTACACTCAGGCTGTAGCGAAGTGGCGCGATCTCGGCTCACTGCAGCCCCCTACCTCCGGGTTCAAGCAATTCTCCTGCCTCAGCCTCTGGAGTAGCTGGGATTACAGGCACCCACCATCATGCCCAGCTAATTTTTGTATTTTTAGTAGAGAAGGGTGTTCACCATGTTGGCCAAGCTGGTCTCGAACTCCTGACCTCAGGCGATCTACCCACCTCAGCCTCCCAAAGTGTTGGGATTACAGGTGTGAGCCACTGTGCCTGGCCAATTACCCAGATATTTTTTTACCTCTGAGCACATCCTTAGAAGTATCCGAGAAGGCCAAGCTGCTCTTTATTCTTGTCTGGAAATCTGAGCAAACAGGTGGAGAGAAATTGTTAACTTACTCATGATGGCTTTTAAACTCACTTGGCAAACTGTCTGGATTCATTCCCAAGTATTATATTTCTCTACGTAGGTAATTGAAGTATAGTGTATAGGTAATTGAATCCAGATAGATTTCCCACCCTGAGCTCCCTCTCTATGCTGTCTGGTGTGTCTGTCTCCCTCCCTCAATGACTCACTGATTTTTTTGTGTGTACACACGTAAATCACACTGCATTCCTCTCCCCGTCGCTGGCTACCTGCAAGAAATCACAAAGCTGCACCAGGAGACGCAAAAGGAATGGGGGTGGGTGGGGTGCAAGGGGAGGTGGAGATAGAGGAGGCAAGGAAGAGGAGTGTTTAAATGCTAATCAGTTGGCATTGATGTCAGCCACAGTTAATCAGATTGCTAAAGATACAAGGGCAAGATCATCCTCCTGTGCCAGCCTCTCTGGGCTTGTTCATGGGGAAGACGGATGCAGGGCCCAGCCGACGCTCTAATGAGATGTAACTGGCCATAAAAGAATGTTCAAGGCTTTCTGAACCCAACATGAATTACAAAGGAGGCCTATTCGTGGGGGAGAAGCCAGCTCACAGAAGACGATTATCCGATAATTACTCTTGTAGCTGAAACATTGAGTTTTTATTTTTGTTTTAAATATAGCCTCTCTGTCACCCAGGCTGGAGTACAGTGGCATGATCACATCTCATTGCGGCCTCTAACTCCTGGGCTCAAGCAATCCTCCCACCTTGGTCTCCCAAAGTGCTAGGAGTACAGGTGTGAATCCCTGCACCCAGACTGAAAGAATCTTTTGTTGCCTGCACGAGATTTCCCACCTAACACCTGCTGCAAGTCCCCCAAAGCCATCTAGTTTTCTGCAGCAGACCCAGGAGGTATCCAGGGTATGAGTTCATGTGTGCAGTTTAGTGTGCTGTTTAGGGCGGCAAAAATCCCCTCTCCATCTGTGTGACCGTGGCATATTCCAGGAAATGAAAAGAACAGCAGGAAATTAATCAGTTAGGCTTCTGTTTGACCTCCTAATGCTAAAGCAAACCATACGAGTTATGTGGATGAGCTGCCTTCATGTGATCTGCTTGTAAGTCAAGGCACGTTTATCTAGGATTAAATTTACTAAGGATTAACCTTTGTGATAACCAGTAGTATAAACCATCTACACATCTACACTTCATCACTTAAAGAGGTCAACTGTGTCATACACACCAAGTCTTGTTCTCAGCACTACAGACACATTCATGATTCATTCAATACATATTGACTGAAGGCCTACTATGTGTCAGGACCATGGCCACAGAATGGGCTCTAGAGAGACAATGATGAATAGGATAGACATGATCTCTGTCCTCAAGAAACTTCCTCCCAGTAGGGAAGACCGGAAGGAAGCCAGGTAATTATGACTGTGATTAATGCCTTGGCTTATTTCTTTGGTGGTGTTAAGAATTGAGAGAAGGAGAGTAAATCCAAGTAAAGATAATAGCAAATGAAAATGCTGGATATCTTAGAAGAGAGGGAAAGAGAGAGAGATTGATTGATTGAACTCAGGCGAACTGAAATAATTTAGTTGCCATGAGGCAGGCAGTGAGAAATGAGGGTGGGGAAGTTTGCTGGGACAGATCACCAGGAACCTTCCAGGGAAAGGTAAGGAGTTTGAGGCTTACCAGGCAGGACCACCAGCCAGGGAAGGGGGTGGTTTAGAACGATCTCCCTGGCTGCTGTGGAGGCCAGGAAGGAGTTCATGGAGTGAAGTCCAGGCAAGAAGCAGGGCTTTCCTAACAATTGCTCTGGGAATAATAGGATATCTAAAAATATTTAAAATTTGATTTTAGATTCAGGGTGTCCACGTGCAGTGCCTTACATGAACACGTTGTGTAATGATGAGGTCTGGGCTTCTAGTGTGCCCATTACCAAACCAGCGAACCTGGTGCCTGATAGGTAAGTTTTCAGTCCTCAGCCCTCTTCCACTCTCCCTGCCTTTGGAGTCTCCAGTGCCCACTATCTCCATCTTTATGGCCATGAGTGACCATTGTTTTGCTTCCACTTCTAAGTGAGAACATGCGGTATTTGGTTTTCTGTTTCTGAGTCAATTCACTTAGGATATGCCTCCAGTTCCATTCATGTTGCTGCAAAGGACATGATTTCGTTCCTAAAAATGTCTTTTTAAGAGACGGCTTGCTCTCCTGGTTTCTCTTGCGGTGGGACCCAGGTTCTTTGGTGTAATGTGACAATGAAATGGGTTTCATTCACTAAAAGGAATGAGTGTTTTAAAAAAGAAAGAGAAGGAAGGAAGGAAGGAAAGAAGGGAGGGAGGGAGAAAGAAAGAGAAAGAGAAAGAAAGGAAAAGGAAGGAAGGAAAGAAGGAAAGAAAGAAAGAGAGAAAGAAGGAAAGAAAGAAACAGAGAAAGAAAGAGAGAGAGACAGAGAGAGGAAGGGAGAAAGGAAGGAAAAAAGGAAGGAAAGAAGGGAGGGATGGAGGGAGGGAGGGAGGAAGAAAGAGAAAGAGAAAGAAAGGAAAAGAAGGAAGAAAGAAAGGAAGGGAGGGAGGAAGGAAAGAAAGAAAGAGGAGGAAAGAAAGAGAGAGAGAGAGACAGAGAGAGGAAGGGAGGGAGGAAGGAAAGAAGGAAGGAAGGAAAGGAAAGGAGGGAGGGAGGGAGGAAGAAGGGAAGGAAGGAAGGAAGGAAGGAAATATGGAAGGAAAAAAATGAAAAGTGGAGCTCATCCAACTTCCCACCCAACCATGTTGAATGATTCCCCAGTGCCTCGACTTCCCACGGACAGTTACGTATTTCCCTTGGGCATTTTCCATGCTCTGTCTGTGACTGCACAACACCACTGCAAGTAATCGCCTTAGGCAACTTTTTTCAGAGTGTTGAGCAGAACCTAAGGGATGACCATTAGATGGTCTCCGGGTTTAGACAGACCCAGTATTGAGATTTTCTTAGTCTCTCCTGCCATGGAGGGTGAACTGCCTGTGGGAGAATGTGATGGGGCTTTGCTTCCAGCCTCGCTTTCCCATCCAGTCACTGACTCTGAGAGGAAGAGGAAGGCTGGGGCTCCTGAGGTTTTCCGGTGCCATAACATCGGAGGTGTTGAATCACAGAGAGTCAATTGATGATCCCAGCGTCCTTCTCTTCTTTCTTGCCTCTCATCTCTCTCACTGCCAATAAATGCATCTCCAGGCTGAGGAAGAACATGGAATAAAGATCTGTCCATGTTCGTCCTGAGGACAAAATTGGCAAAGAGACCAGGCGCGGTGGCTCACGCCTGTAATCCCAGCACTGTGGGAAGCCAAGGCGGGTGGATCACTTGAGGTCAGGAGTTTGAGACCGGCCTGACCAACATGGTGAAACCTGTTTCTACTAAAAATACAAAATTAGCTGGGTGTGGTGGTGGGCGTCTGTAATCTCAGCTACTTGAGAAGCTGAGGCACGAGAATCACTTCAACGTGGGAGGCGGAGGTTGTAGTGAGCTGGGATCGTACCATTGCACTCCAGCCTGGGCAACAAGAGCAAAACTTCGTCTCAAAAAAAAAGAAAAAGAAAGAAAGAAGGTAAAGAAAAGAAAAGAAAATTGAGTGAAAAGAAAGGAAGTTAGAACAACTGATCTATGAGAAGGCTGAGGACCAGGCTGTGGCAGGTTCCATCAGGCTGGGGCCCGGGCACTTGGTCTTGTGTAAGTAGTGTCTACACCCTGCTCCCTGCCACCCATGCACAGCTGCGTTCAGAACTGTAGAATTTCTGGAAATGTCATCAGCTCCTCAGCATTTGCTAAATGCCCCCAAACACCCCTCCTCCACCTTCTCCTTCAATATTCACTGGATGTGTGGCTTGAGTTAGGCATTGCGATGAATGATGTATCTCCTATCCTAACCTCCTTCCTTCTTCCCTCCTCGTCCCATCATTCCTCCTCTTCTCTCTCTTTTGCCTTTCTTCTCTGATGAATTCAACAAATATTCATCGCATTCCATACACTATGGAAGACACTATTGTAGGTGCTAGGGATGTAACAGGAATCAAAGTGAACAAAGTGTATGCACGTTTTCTTTTCACGCAATCCTCCCTTAACTTAGCTTTCATAGAATATACAGGGCAGAGCACATTTTTGCATGCCGGACAACAGCATAGGGGGCTTGTGAGCTTCCCAGGCAACTCGTAGATATCCCAATCATTCTGCATTCAGGACACACGTGGTCATGAGAAGTGACACTGCATAAGTGTGGACCATCTCACAGCCACTGACACTGAGCGAGGAAACAAGTCAGTGGGATTAATTCAGATTGCAATAAGGTCTCTGAAGCGAATGAGATAGAATATCTAAGGGTGATCTTGGAGTTGAGCTGAGACTGGAAGGATCAGATGGAGCCAGCCCAGCAAAGATGTCCAGGAAGCTAGTCCCAGGCAGTGGGAGCAGCGTGTAAACACCCAAAGGTGCAGAATGAATTTAGAAGGTTTAAGGAGTAAGAAAATATTGAGTGTGGCCATACTGCCATGAGAAAGGAAAAAGCGGTAAGAGAAGATGTTGGAGAGGGATGTCCAAGGCCAGACACAAAAGGCTCTCAACTCATTGCCAGGAATTTCGATCTTATTCTCAGTGTGATGGAAGTCACCGGTGGGTTCTAAGCAAAGAGGCCCTATGCTCTGATTTATATCTTAAAAGAACCACTCCCCAGCGCTTTGGGAGGCCGAGGTGGGCAAATCAGGAGTTCAGAAGTTTGAGACCAGCCTGATCAACATGGTGAAACCCCATCTCTACTAAAAATACAAAAATTAGCAGGGTGTGGGCAGGTGTCCGTAGTCCCAGCTGCTCAGGAGACTGAGGCAGGAGAATTGCTAGAACCCAGGAGGCAGAGTCTGCAGTGAGCTGAAATCATGCCATTGCACTCCAGCCTGGGCAACAGAGTGAGACTTGGTCTCAAAAAAAAAAAAAAAAAGAAAAGAAAAGAAAGAAAGAAAGAACTACTCGTTCACCCCTGATTGTTTTTTTTCAACTTAAAACACAAAATCCTAACATTTGATCATGTCCAAGGGCCCAACTGGCATAAATCTTGACTAAGGATCAGTTGTGGAGACCTGGTGGGAAATCCATAGTACCTGGTGTCCTATCTACATATGAAGAGTCCCATCTGCCCTGCCACAGATGGAGGACCATCAGAGGCCATGTGATAGAACTGCAAAATCGGGGCTCCCAGGAAGAGCATGCTAGGTGAAGGCCAGGTTACTTGTGCTTCATCCAATAATAAACAAGACAATGAGACCTGTTTTGGAGGTTCTCCTGAGACTCTGGGCTGTTAGTCAGCTTGGAGAGGAGTAGGGGTAAGGCTTGTAACTCACCACACTGATCCTCACCTCTGATTTTAACCAACTGAAAATAGGCACAAAGAACCAGACAAAATCAGCTTCGTTGCTAGTGACTCAAAGCTGCAGATCACTGCTGGACACCTGAACTGCGTCCTTTTCAAATGACTTGATTTGGGTACCCAGGCACAAGTAGAGAAGCCTGGGAGCAGAAAAAGAGAGAGACAGAGAGAGAGAGAACCAAACTTTTAACCTTTCAATCCAGTGACTCTGCCCTGGAAATATTAACAGGATTTGGTGGATACCAGTGACTTCTTAACACCTCCAATCAGACAATCCCTCCTTTCTCTGGGGAAGGGAGGGGAGGATGGAGAGGTAGAGCCCAAGTGTCTTTTCTTGGGGACTCCCTGCGGGGCGGGAGGTGGGAGCCAGTTTCCCTGCTCTCCGTGGAGCTGCGAGAGCAGTTGGGAAACCTGAGAAGGCGGGGGTTTGTTCTCTGCCCTCCTCTGAAATTGAAATGCCAAAGGGAGTTAGTTATTTCTTCTTTAATTATTGCTATAAAAATAGTATGTGTGTGGCAAAACAATCTAACCGTACAAAACGATATACAATAAAAAATGATTCTCTCTTCAAGCCCAAACCTCAGTTCTACTCTGCTGAGGTAAAGCCCATTACCTGGTTGAAATGTAGACAGGTGAGAGCTGGCATGCCCACCAGCCTCACTTGATTGTTCTCGCTTCACACAGAACGGTGTTGATACGCTGCTATGCCATTCTTTTTATTATTCTTCAATTTGTTACATAGTTTTTGAATAAGTAATAGTCTCCCTATAAATACATGCATACATTTATACACATACATATACATACATATGCATGTAAGGAAAGGTCTATAGTGAAAATTCTCCTTTCCACCTTATTCCTCATCGTTCTATTTCCGATCCCCCACCTCCCCTATAACCAGCGTAGTACGTTTCTTGTGTATTCTTTCAAAGCTTCTTTCTGCACAGGTAAGCAAATGCAAATATACGTAGCCTTATTTTCTCTCCCTGTTTTTTCACGAAAGGTAGCATGCTCTGCACATCATTCTGCATTTTGGTTTTGTGTTCTTTTTAGAAAGAAGAAGCCTTCTTTGTTGCTAGTAGGATGAAGCAGCCAATTTGTCTATATAGTCTGAAAACATTCCTAAAACTGCACCCTACACCTCCACCTCTCCCCACGCCACCCTTATGAACAAAGAACTGTCATTACCGATTAATTCTGAGCTGTTCACCTTTCCTGCATCTATATCGGCACAGGGTTGAACCCAAGGGAAGCCTGGTGTTCAGAGAACTCATTTTTCAAAATCTGTCTATTTTTAATTGACAAATAAAATGATATGTATTTATCACACACAGCATGACGTTTTGAAATATGCAAACAGCGTGGAATGGCTAAGTCAAGCTAATTTACACGTACCCTGCTTCATACGCTGATGAGTTTTCATGGTAAGAACACTTACAATCTACTCCCTTAGCAATTTTTAAGGATACGATATTTGCTATTCGCTGCAGTCATCCTGTCATGCAATAGATCCCTTGAACTTATCCCGCCTGTGCTTTGGCTTAAATTATTGTCCCTTCTAAGACTCCTGTTGAAATTTAATCCCCAGTGTGACAGTATTGAGAGGTGGGGCCTTTAAGAGGCTATTGGATCATGAGGGCTCTGCCCTCACGAATGGATTAACCACTCCTGAATTAATGGATTAATGGATTAATAGGTTATCATAGGAGTACAACTGGTGGCTTCATAAGAAGCAGGAGAGAGAGAGAGATGAGCATGTTAGCATGCTCTGCCCTGCAGCCACGTGATGTTCTGTGCTGCTTAGAGACTCTGTAGAAAGTCTCCACCAGGAAGAAGGCCCTCACCAGATGGCAAGCCATGGACTTCTCAGCCTCCAGAATTGTAAGAAATACGTTTCTTTTCTTTGCAAATTACCCAGTTCCAGTGTTCTGTGATAAGCAGTAAACTAAGAAATCCTAACTGAAATTGCGTATCCTCTGACCAACATCTCCCTAACCCCTACCTGCCCCTGCCCACAGCCCTGGTAAACACCGTTCTACCCCCCACTTCCATGAGTTCAACTTTTTAGATTTCAGTGCATCTTACTTTTTAATCTGACAAAATCCCTGACCATCTCTCCTCTTCGGTCCATAGATAGCTTCGTCATTCTCTTCTCTCAGCTGCATGGCATTCTACCTGGATGTTCTGTAATTGATTTAACCTTATCGATGTATACTTGATTTATCCTCTAGTCTTTTGCTACTACAATTAGGGCTGTATTGCTTAACCTGTCTACATATCATTTTGCACATGGACAAACATCTCTCTGTAGGATAAATTCCCAAAAGCAGATTCATGAGTCAAAGGGAAGACGTACAATTTTGAAAGTTCTTGCCATTTATACTCTATGTTAATCACCAGTGACTTCATCTCATTCCTTTAAACCTTGCAGATATTTTACTGTGTCTCTGCAATCATGTAACTAGTCCCCTATAGATGGAGATGTAGGTTGTTTCCAGATTTTTGCTACTATAAACAATGCTTTGTACTGTGAATACTTTGCAACACCCTGATACATGTCAACTACCTTTGGGACATGACCAGGCAGCCTGTTTACCTAAAAATTAATTGCTGTTCAAATGAAGCTTCTTTTGTCCTCAGGCCATTGAACCCAGACTCTCTTCCTAGCCCTCATTTACCATGGGTCTCCAGTCTGACCTGTTACATAAACTCTGGTTGATGTGGAGCATGTCTGCAAAGCACCCCAGAATAGGCTCCCTGGATGCTCTTAAGAAAAAAGTGTGGTGAGGTAGGTGAAAGGTCGGGACCAACTGTCAGCACAGCTTCAGGTAGAAATCAGCATCCATAGAAAGCTAGAGGGTACCTCAAAATTCATCAAGGGGGCTTTTTAGAAGCCTACCGTGCCAGTATCCAGCTGCCCCAGATTCCAATTTAGACTGTCTAGTTAAAATCATCAGAAATGAAATGCTGACTTCACTGCTGAAGAGCAGCAGCACTGTCAAGCAGAGTTGATGGGGGCGTAAATAGATTCAGATTATTCTGGAAGGTGATTTTTTTTTTTCTACGTCAATCAAAATTTTAAAGTGTAAATCTTTTGGCTGAGCAGTGCAACTTCTAGGACGCTCTCCTTAAGAAAGTATGTGAATGTGTGTTCACCAAAAATACGTATTATTGCAGTACTAATTGAAGGAAGGGAGGTGAATAGCAATAATTTGAATATTAATCAATAGGAGACTGGTTTGATGACGTATATGTTTATATTTTAATGTAATTATTTAAAAAGAGTGAAGTGACTGTGTAAATTCTAGCACGAAAGCCTGTGGCTTCTAAGTACAAAGTTGGTGGTAGAATACTAATGTAATGGAATATCACAGCAACAAAAAATGAATCCATCACAACTACACTTATCAACGTGGATGAATTCCATAAAGCATTGAATAACAACAACAAAAAAACAGAAAGTAAAAGCAGTTTTCAGAAGAATTCCTATGGTACGATAGCACTTATATACTAGTTTTAAATGTGCCACACCAAATAAATGCATATAATAAATAATAGCAGTAAAATAAGAACAAGTGCACATAATAAATTCGAATGCTAAATGACACATTCAGGACAGTAGTTAATTCCGGGGGGTGGAGAAGGAGATGGAGAATACCATGGGGGAGAAAGGCAGCGGGTTCGACAGTATCAGGAGTGTTCGATTCCTTAAGATGAAGGTGCACATATGTGGGTTTTTGTTGCGTTAGCCTTAAACTCTTTTTGATTGACTGAAATATTCCAAAATGTGTTACTCAGTAAGTGACATAACAATATATGCCATACAATAACTTTGTAAATGTTCAGACAGATAGAAAATGACATCTCCGTTCGCGATGGTTGGCAGGCTGTTGTGTGAGCTCTGCGTTTTACTGGGATGATTTCGTTTTACTCTCTAATAACTCCAAAAGACAAGGCTGGGAAAACCCCACCTACAGATGAGAAAGGTGAGCCCTGGAAGACAGGAGTGACTGTCCATGGTCTTACCGTGAGTAACAAGGAGCTGAATCCAGAACACAAAGAGTTCTGACTCCCAGTCTCACACTCCGAGGTAATATTTTGCCTTTTTTAAAAGTAAAAATATGGAACTGTTTTTATATCAATACATTTTATTTAGAGATAAAACAAGACTTAACCAGGTGCGGTGGCTCACGCCTATAATTCCACCACTTTGGGAGGCCAAGGCGCATGGATCACTTGATCTCAGGAGTTCAAGACCGGCCTGGTCAACATGGAAAACCCTGTCTCTACTAAAAATACAAAAAAAAATTAGCCGCGTGTGTTGGCTTACCTGTAACCCTAGCTACTCCGGAGACTGAGGTAGGAGGATCACTTGAACCCAGAGGACGGAGATTGCAGTGAGCTGAGATTGTGCCACTGTACTCCAGCCTGGATGACAGAGCAAGACTCCATCTGAAAAAAAAAAGAAAAGAAAGAAAAGAAAAGAAGAAAAGAAAAGAACCCTAACGACAGTTTCAACAAGATTACAATTAACACCGATACCCGGTAGAAGGCAGGATTGGTGAACAGAGTGGGGGAGGGCAGTGCTTGTACTTTTGATTTCTTCCCTCTCAGGTATTCTTGAATTTTTTGAATAAACGATTTCACGGGAAATAATTATTTGAAGATGTGGGAAAGAGGAAAAGTGCACAGGAAACAATGTCAGAAAGTGTGTAATTTCACCCGTTTTCTCTCTACGATCTTGAACAAGTCACTTCCCCTCTCTGAGCCTTTTTTTTTTTTTCATCTATAAAATGGGCAAAACAAAATGTCAACTTTACAGTATTGTTTGGAGGTCGGAATGAGATCGTAAGAGGGAATGAACTCTGTGGCGTATAAATCGCCACTTGAATGTCAGTATTGTTAGCCTGGGCATACAGGCAGAGAGTTCCAAGTGACTGATAGAGAAGACCTCTGCTGCCCCCAAGGCCACCACCCTCTCCCTTTTGTTCCAGAAGGTCTTCTTAAAGTCCAGATGGGATCAACAGTATGACTCTATCTCGGGTGGACCTCGGGGTGCCAGTAGCTGTTGCCTGGCCCAGTGACAAGCATGTAATAAGTGCTGAATGAATGAATAAATGAATGAATGATAAATGGATGAATGAAGTGATGATCAAATGTGCCTGAGACAAGGAAACTTAGCCCTCACCAAATCCAACTTCTTCATCTATAAAATAGAGATTAAACTAAGACCTTCTCCAGCTCTAAAATTCAATGATACAAGCAACACAAAGCTGATCATTTCCAGGAATTGGGAAGGAAGACTTTCTGAGTCCTGAGGGCAGTGTCAGGTCACCTCTGTGTCTTGTTCAGTGGTCTTTAACCAGAGGACAATCGTGCCACCCAGGAAACATCTGGCAGTGTTTGGAATCATTTTTGGTTGTCACAACTGAGTGGGGAGTAGCAGGTCAGGGTACGCAGGTTAGGGGAGGTTTGCCGCTGGCATCCCGTGGGTACAAGCCAGGGATGCTGCTCAGCCTTCTACAGTCACGGAGCAGCCCCTTGTCACCCAGCAAAAACCATCCAGCCTACATGTCGAAGGCATAAAAATAACTGGGAATACAGTTAATTCTATGCCCTGGTCTATCCAGACGTTCCTGGCTTTGTTTTTAGTTTTGTTTGACATGCTCTGCTGTGGTTTTTCAAGCCTCAAATAGCCTCATGCTTTCACGTCTACTGATGTCCTATGTTGACTCTGGATAACTGCTTCCCCTCTTTGAACCTCACATTCCTTTGCTGGGCAGTTTGTAACCATGATCTCCAGGAGATCTTTTGATCTTGAAGATGTGATTGGGGCCAAACAAACTACCAAGGCAGGTTTGGCGAGTCTTTACTGGGGAGTCTGAAGTATAAGAAATAACCATTGGCTTGGATATTAATGAGGATTCAAATAGTGACTAACATTTTTGCAGTACCTTTTACCAAAACTATACCCGTTGATTCACCTGCCAGTCTGGCCTCCTAAAGGTAGTCACTGTAAATACGGCCATGAGGGAATAATTATCGTCATCTCTACCAGGAACCTACATTCCAAAGGGGCTCAATGACTCAGTCAGTGAAGTGCTTCTGTGATTACAAATGCGTGTGTGTGCATTCCTAGACCTCTCAACCGCCAGGGGCTAGAGACAGCATCTTGAAGTCAGCTCGTTCTGTAAATATTTATTTCATTTAAGAAAGTCTTAAGTACTTATTATTCGTATTTTGGAAAATGCCAAAAAATAGGAAGGAGAAAATACATCACCAAAAACAGTCCCACCACCCAGAGGCCACCAGGGCCTCCATCTTAGCGCCGGCCTTCAAGTCAAAACACGGTTCTCTGCATTGCAATTTGTCTTACTTGACTGCTTCTAGTCATTTTCATACATACCATAGAATTTTATATCTCGTTCTCTTCACTGAACATTATAGCAGCAGCACCTCCCAGGTCTCATTTCTTCACTCACATCACCTTGTGCCTGCATGATGAAATGTTATGCTACCCCTCGGGATTCCGTGCCTCTCCCAGTATTCTGCTGTGGCTGGGCATTTAAGATGCAAATCTTCAGCTTCAGAGCTTGTGCTTTTTTTTTTTTTTTTTTTTTTGGGGTGGAGTTTTTGCTCTGTTGCCCAAGCTGGAGTGCAGTGGCACGATCTCAGCTCACTGCCACCTCCGCCTCCTGGGTTCAAGCGATTCTCCTGCCTCAGCCTTCCAAGTAGCTGAGATTACAGGCATCCACCATCACGCCTAGCTAATTTTTGTATTTTTAGTAGAGACGGGGTTTCACCATGTTGGCCAGGCTGGTTTCCAACTGCTGACCTCAGATGATCTCCCTCTCCTTGGCCTCCCAAAGTGCTGAGATTACAGGTGTGAGCCACTGTGCCCCACCGTGCTTATGACTTTTCTTTGTTCACTTTAATGGTATGTTCCCAGTCTAATCTCCCATCTTCCCATCAAAGTCAGAAAAATGGGAGAGAAAGAGAGATACGCTGCCTCCCCAACTCAGAAGGCAGAACAAATGTTCAGTTGCCTTCCACATGGCACGGCTCTGTCCCTGGGGGGAAGAGCAACATCGGCGTGCCTTTAAGGAAAGCCCCATCTCTTCTGTTTGATCTCTGTAGTTGGTTATCAGTGTGTGTCTGTTTCCCTAACTCCTTGAGGGCAGGGGCCGTATCTTAGAGTGCTCACTCACTTGTGCTGAGTGTCAACGGTAGGAGAAAGTAAACACCCAACACTTTGATTGATTGACCGCATTTGAGTAGGGCACTGAATGTACATGACAAAGGAATAATCAGATAAATGTGACTCTCATGATTTAAAATTGTAAATATTCTGAAAAAAACAATGTGTTAATTTAACTCAGTGGTCACTGGGCACCAAGAAAAGCAAGGGTATTAGAGCAAGTTATAAAGTTGCTGGATAAGGAGTTTTGTCCCCATGATGTAATTCTTCTCCCTCTGGACATCATCATGGGGATATTGTGATTGCTCCAGTGGGACTTGGTTTTGCATGGCACTCATCTGGTCAACATCCTGGCTAAGAAGGAGGCCTGTGGGCTGCCTGCATTGCAGACCACAGGTGTGCATCATCTGTGTTGGGCTTAGCCTTAAGTTTGGAGCTAGCTAACAAGATCCCAGCTTGGGTATGATTAAGGAGGAGGGGATGATAGGGCCCAAGAGATGAATATATCTGGTGGATACAAAACTCTCCTTGATGGTCAGGTTTTCCGTGGGAAAGAGCTGACTCTGAACCCAGCTGGGTTTCCTTCCTAAAGTGCTTTATAGCTGCTGTGGTTAGCACCCTTGTACCCTGGGGGACCCAGAGAGTAAGAACAGCAGCTGAGAAGAGGAAGCCAATTCGGGAACCTGTTTTCTTGCACTTTTTTCTGTTCTTTTGACTGTCTTTGGGTCTCAGAGGATTGGGATTGCTAGGGGAGATCACAAGCCTTAGAAAGAGCCAAAGAGTCAATACCAAACTTTGCTTTCTGCTACCTGCATCTTCAGGCACTTGGAAGACAAAACAGACTGCTGAAACCTCAGTAAGGTTCAAGAACTTGCCCAGAAACTCACTCAGCTCCTAACTGTGGCAGGCAGGATTTGAACCCAGTCTAACCCTGTAGCCTCACTACTCCCCACCTTGGACTAGGAAATCTGCCTGATGCCTGAATGACCTTGACCCGCCCTCACACCATACACTAACACTGCTCCCAGATACCCACTCCTGCCCCAGCATCACCCGCGGCCTGGCAGGAAGACTGGCTGGTAATCAATGTTACACAACAGGAACATTTGTTGACGCCAGTTGCAGACTGTTGCAGTCTATATAGATTAAGCCACTGCCACCAACTCCATGAAAGTAAATGAGCCTCTCCAACGACTGCTGAAATAAATTTAAATGACAGCGCTGGAGGGCCTAGAGACTGTCACCGAGCGAGTGTCTCTCTGCAGAAAATCCACAAGGACGGCTATCAGTCTGAGGGCGTTTGTTTCTGTGATGTAATTCCTCTCCATCCAGACAGCATCTCAGGGATGTCCTGATGGCTCTAGTTTCCTGCTGAGGGACTGTGATTGCAATGACAAGAGTAAAAACCATGACGGCAGCTGGCGTTAACTGCTTTGCGTCCATCAACTCACCAAATGATGGCAACCCCAGGAAGGAGGAAATCATAGCCCCGTTTGACAGCAGAGGGAACTGAGGCTCGGAGAGTGAAGTCATTAACTAGCAATGGGCAGAACTGGGTCGTTAAAAAGCAAACAAAGCTGGTTTTCAGCACCATTCTGCCGGACAGCTGCCTGGGCCAGCCTTTCTTTCAAATGACGAAATGGTTTTATCTTCAAGACAAAAATAAATCTCAAAGATGGGGACCGAGGTGGGAGGATCACTTGATCCCAGGAGTTTGCAACCAGCCATAGTGAGATCCCTGTCTCAAGAAAAAACAAAATGAATTACAAGAAGTTAGCAAGCTATGCAAGGCCCTCCAGGGCCTGGCCCCTGCCCCCCTCCCTCACCAGCCTTATCCCCTGTACCCTCCACTTGTACTCCCAAACCCCTTGCAGTTCCTCTTTTGTGCCCACCTCTGCCCAGCCTCCAAGTCTCTGTGGGTCTCCATGCAGGCCTCTGTTCTGAATCTGCCTTGTGATTCTGAATCCTAAAACATTTCTGCGTTTCCCACAAAGTCACTCATATTCTTTCAGTTTAAAAGGTACCGTCCACCCCAACCCTCCTTTTACACTGTTGGTGGGAATGTAAACTAATTCAACCATTGTGGAAGATGGTGTGGAGATTCCTAAGAGATCTAGAACCAGAAAGACCACTTGACTCAGAAATCCCATTACTGGGTATATAGCCAAAGGAATATAAATCATTCTATTACAAAGATACATGTATGTGCATGTTCACTGCTGCACTAGTTACAATAGCAAAGACATGGAATCAGCCCGGTGCCATTGATGATAGACTGCATAAAAAACTTGTGGTACACATATGCCGTGGAATATTATGCAGCCATAAAGAGGAAGAAGATCATGTCCTTTGCAGGGACATGGATGGACCTGGAAGCCATTATCCTCAGCAATCTAAGGCGGGAACAGAAAACCGAACACCGCGTGTTCTCACTTATAAGTGGGAGGTGAACAATGAGGACACATGGACACAGGGAGGGAAATAGCATGCACTGGGGCCTGTTAAGGGGTAGGGTCGGGGGAAGGAGAGCATTAGGAAAAATAGGTAATGCATGCTGGGCTTAATACCTAGGTGATGGGTTGATAGGTGCAGCAAACCACCATGGCACACGTTTACCTATGTGACAAACCTGCACACCCTGCACATGTGCCCCAGAACTTAAAATTAAAACTTAAATTAAAAAAAAAAAAGTCTACCCCCAACAAGCCCTGCCAGAGCACACAGTTTGGAAAAGAGAGTGTGGCCTGGTGTCCATCCCCACTCATCCTTTTAGCTGGATGTCTTTGTACAGGGAACAATCTGCCCAACTGTACATGGCAGACCTGTCCTGCAGACGGGGTTAGGGGCACATCCTTTCTGTCCTTTCAGCACACAAGCTTTTCTCTTTCCAAGCATTCATCATATCAAATATGATTGTGTCTACTTTCCCATTCCCCTTCCCAGTACATATACAACCAGGCAGTGAGACCCCTGTGCTTTTTGTTTCTATACTCCTAAGCTTGGCTCAGTCATGGCTTGATCAAGCCCAAGTCTTCAGGAAAAAGAAAGAAGGAGGGAAGGAAGGAAGGAAGGAAGGAAGGAAGGAAGGAAGGGAGGGAGGGAGGGAGGGAGGGAGGGAGGGAGGGAGGGAGGGAGGAAGAAAGAAAGAAAGAAAGAAAGAAAAGGGAAGGAAGGAAGGACAGGGAAGGGAGGGAGGAAAAGAAAGAAGAGAAAGAGGGAGAGAGAGGAGGAGAAAAAAGAAAGAAACGGAGAGAGGGAGAAAGGAGGAGTTGATTTAGAGGCACCGCCCTTAGGAGGGCCACCCTCAGTCTGACAGCAGCTGAAGGTCCTAAATCTCCCCAAACTAACTGTCTTTTTCTCTTCCAAGACCCTCTTCCCGAGGGAGATGCTGGCCCTTTGGGTCCTTACCTCCTGCCCTCAGGAGCCCTGGAGAGAGGCAGTCCAGGCAAAGAGCACCCCGAAGAGAGAGTGGTGACAGCACCCCCCAGTTCCTCGCAGTCAGGGGAAGTGCTGAGCGAGCTGGAGCTGGATGGGACCGCACCCTCTGTACATCCCGACGCCCCAGCCCTGTCACCACTGCTTCCAGAAGACGCCCGCCCCAAGCACACCTTGCCCCCCAAGAAGAAACTGCCTTCACTCAAGCAGGTGAACTCTGCCAGGAAGCAGCTGAGGCCCAAGGCCACCTCCGCAGCCGCTGTCCAGAGGGCGGGATCCCAGGGTCTGGATCTCCTCTCTTCCTCCACGGAGAAGCCTGGCCCACCAGGGGACCCAGACCCCATCGTGGCCTCCGAGGAGGCATCAGAGGTGCCCCTCTGGCTGGACCGAAAGGAGAGTGCGATCCCCACAACGCCTGCACCCCTGCAAATCTCCCCCTTCACTTCGCAGCCCTATGTGGCCCACACACTCCCCCAGAGGTCAGAACCCGGGGATCCCGGGCCTGACATGGCCCAGGAGGCCCCCCAAGAGGACGCCAGCCCCTTGACCCTGATGGACAAAGGGGAGAACGAGCTGACTGGGTCAGCCTCAGAGGAGAGCCAGGAGACCACTACCTCCACCATTATCACTACCACCGTCATCACCACCGAGCAGGCACCAGGTATGCAGCCCCCAACTCCTGAAGCCCTCCTGAAACGGCCATGAGGCAGTCACTGTGTGCAGGGCTTGAGGGTAGAGGAGTCCCGGGAAGCCCAGGCCCCACCGTCCGTTACCGTCTATTGAGCACCATGAGCTTGGCCCTGTGGCCCAGAATTAATAGCCTCACTTCATTCGTTTGTCGTTGTTTTAGAGGGTTGTTTTAGCAACAGAGTCTTGATTTGTTGTCCAGGCTGGAGTACAGTGGCATGATCACAGCTCACTGCAGCCTCAAACTTCAGTGCTCAAGTGACCCTCTTGCCTCAGCCTCTTGAGTAGCTGGGACTACAAGCATGCACCATGATGTCCAGCCATTTTTGTTTGTTTGTTTTAGAGAGGGGGTCTTGCTTGTTGTCCAGGATGGGGAACTCCTGGGCTCAAGCAATCCTCTCACCTCAGCCTCCCAAAGCACTGGGATTACAGGCATGAGCCAGGACACTCAGCCAACATCCTCGTTTTAAAGGTGAGACAACTAAAACCCTGAAACCCAAGCAACCTGCCCAAGGTCACACAACTGAGCAAGATTTGAAACCTTTTTATCTTGGAATGGAATTCTTCATTTAACCTGCTTTGAAGCCACTAGCCTTTTCAAAGTACATTTACTTTTAGCATTACATGTATTTTTTTAGACTCTAGAATGCTCTTCTGTGTTCCAGTGTTTCTTCGTCTATCTTCTCTACCATCTTTAAACATGGGAGAGGGACCCCCACTTGTCAAGCATACATGGATTTTGGACAAATGCAGTGTGGCCACCCTTTAAAGCATGTGAGCTCTGGGTCCAAATCCTGCTTGCTGTTTGAGCTCAGCCCCTCTCTGAGCTTGTGTTTACTTACCTCTAAAATGGGGATGAATTATCAGTCCCTATGAGAATGGATGGGGTCACCCCTGTTGACTGGCTAAAATGGTGCCTAGCAGGATATAGTAAGTGATCATTCCACATCAATGACTGCTATTTTTATTATTATGTTGATTCTGGAGCTGAAGAATTAACAGTAGGAGGACAGATGGGAACAACAAAATGCAGGTTCCCCTAGAGCCCCCATTCCTCCCCACAGCCCATGGTTGAGCTCATATCCGAGTTGTCTTCGGTGTCCTAATTGAAGTCTTTCCCTCCAGCTCTCTGCAGTGTGAGCTTCTCCAATCCTGAGGGGTACATTGACTCCAGCGACTACCCACCTCTGCCCCTCAACAACTTTCTGGAGTGCACGTACAACGTGACAGTCTACACTGGCTACGGGGTCGAGCTCCAGGTAACCCCAGGAGGGTACCTCGCAGAGGCTGCCTCTTCTGGAGGATTGTCTGAGTCAGGCTTACTCTTATGCTAACCAATTTGGTTCTGTCTTTGCTCAGTCAGAGCAACTTTAGCTGGGTTTTGGCTAATGAGTAGGAGTTTTTAAATCAATGCCCCACTAAAATAGCTTGGAAGGGACGGAGGGGACATGTTGACAAATTATGAGACATTTCCCAGAAGGAAATCCTTGATAATCTGCCTCTCTCTCTCTCTCTCTCACACACACACACACACAAGTCAGCAAACCATCACCCTACTCTAGCGCCCTAATTCTACTTGCATTCTCTCTCCCCAACACCCAATCACCCCCTTTCTGCCCCTCGTCATTTTCTTTAACTTA
>CAUYLG010057185.1:0-22557 GCA_963573385.1 Cacajao melanocephalus
AGATCATTCATTATAACCAAGTATGATTTTTGCCAGGGAAGCAAGTATGATTCAATATACACAAATCAATCAATGTGATAAATCATAGAAACAGAATAAAGGACAAAACCTTACAATTATTTCAACTGATGCTGAAAAAGAATTTGATGCAATTCAATATTCCTTCATGAAAAAACACTCATAAAATGGGATTTAACGAACATACCTCAACATAATAAAAGCCATATCTGACAGTCACAGTATCATACTGAATGTGGAAAAACTGAAAGCCTTTCCTTTGAGATCTGGAACATGATAAGGATGCCCACCTTTACCACTGTTATTCAACATATTACTGGTAGTCCCAACTAGAGCAATGAGAAAAAAGAAAGAAATAAAGGGCATCCAAATTGAGAAGGGAAAGACTGCTGGCCAACATGGCCAACTAGAAGCAGCTAGTGTACACTGCTGTCATAAAGAGAAATGGAAGGGGTGAGTAAATACACACCTTTAACAGAAACATTCAGGTACACGCCCTGGGACTAATCAAGGAAAAATCTTGACCCATGGAAATGGAGAAAAGAAAGAAAAGGTGATGACTCACCCAAGAACAATGTGGAGCCAGGGGAACCTTCCACACCTAGGGAAGTGGTACTGAAAAATCTGAGGTAATTAGAGACAGGACAGGATCAGACCGCCACCATACCACCACAACCCTGTGGAAAAGTAACCAGACTATTATGTGGGTGCCTGTTCCCATATCTCCTCACCAGGCAAGTCCTCCAGGTCTGGGCCTCCAGTCACCCTGTGCCAGAGCTATCAAGCTGTAGCAACTCTGCAACTACCTGGACAGAGCTCTGAGGGGCAAGTGAAAGCCCCTCTGCCACTGCCTCTTCAGTGAAACTCCCTTGCTATCTACAGACTAACAAAGGAACAAAGACCCTAAGTGCCTTATCCACACCACCAACAACCTGCAGTCGACCCAAGAAGAGGAGGCTAGTACATCTCCCACAGGTACATCCACGCCTCCTCCACCTGCTTGTCAAAGAATAGAAAAACCAGCTTGGGCCGACAGCACAGATCTTCCATCTGGGGCTGATTATACTGGGAAATTCCTGACCTGCATCTCTCTGGGGTAGTGCCTCTGGGAGACACGCAAAAGACCCTTGGCCACAACCACTACTAAGGTCCCTTCTGCTTTCTTGAAGTGGGAAAGAAACACAAACACTGAGATTGCCTTAGAGCTTCAGTGGTCAGACCAGGAGTACCGAGCCATAATCTACAGCCAGCACTAAATGGGGAGAAGAACCCACACTATCAGAGCATTGAGAGGGAAACAGCTGCAGTTCTTATGCAACATAGAAAAACCACACAACTTCTGCACATTAAAGGAAACAATCTGCAATGTAAAGAGACAATACACAGAATGAGAGAAAGTATTTGTAAACTACCCATCTGACCAAAGATTTATAACCAGAATATATAAGGAGTTCAAGCAACTCTATAGGAAAACATGTAATAATTTCATCCAAAATTTGGCAAAAGTTGTGAATAGACATTTCTCAATAGATGACATATAACTTGCCAACAGGCATATGAAAAGATGCTCAACATCATTGATCAACATAGAAATGCAAATCAAAGAGGGGGTTTCCAAGATGGCCAAATAGAGGCAGCTCCAGAACACAGTTCCCAGCGAGAGACACACTGAAGCCGAGTGGTCTCCACAGTTCCAAATTAGATATCAGATTCATTGTGAGGGTCTGGTTGGACACTGGGTATAAACAAACAGGGTACATTGAGGCAGGGTGGGGCACTGACCCATCCGGGAGGTGTATGCAACTGACCAGAGGATCGGGGGCTCTCCCTGTCTGGGACTTTGGTTCAGATACTGTGCTTCACCCAAGCCCTCCACAACCCACAGAATAGGAGATCTTCACTGGGCTGAAAAGCCCATGCAAGCTCACTGAAGAAGGCTGAGCAGCAACTCCAGTGGTGCTGGGATTGTTGGCACATATCTATGTGGAAGCACTGGCTGACCCCAAGAAAGCCCACTGGATGGAGCTACCCACCCCCCCAGAAAGAAAGGGAACTGAAAGCAGGTAATCAGGCACCACGGCTAGGAGGATCCCTCCCCTACAAAGACAAGCAGGCTGAAGCCCTCTCACTTGAGAGTATCACACCCAACACATCAGTTAGAGTGCCACCAGGAATGATCAGGCTCTGCAGGAGGAAGAGCAGCCGCCATTGCAGAGGCAGGCCTAATCTTCCTGAGTAAACAAAAGACACAAGAAATCTATGCAGCAGCTACACTGAATTGGTGGCAGCCCAGCAACACCTCTGCAGGCAAACAAAAGAAAGGCCATTTACCCAAGCAGCTACCTGATATCAAATCTAGATAAATCCAAGAAGATGGGAAGAAACCAGGGCAAAAAGGATAAAACCATCAAAAACAGAACTCCTTGCTGCCACTAAGGGAACACAACTCATCACCAGCAAGGGAACAAAGCAGGATGGAGAAGGAATTTGACAAACTGACAAGAGTAGGCTTCAGAAGGTGGGTAATAACAAACTTCTCTGAGCTAAAGGAACATGTTCTAACCCAATACAAAGAAACTAAAACCCTTGAAAAAAGGTTGGACGAAATGCTAACTAGAATAACAAGCTTAGAGAAGAGTAAAATCGATTTGATGGAACTGAAAAACACAGCAACAGAACTTTACGAAGCATACACAAATCTGGCACTAGACAAGGATGCCCTCTCTCACCACTCCTATTCAATATAGTATAGGAAGTTCTAGCCAGAGCAATCAGGCAAGGAAAAGAAATAAAATGTATCTGATTAGGAAAGGAGGGAGTCAAACTTTCTCTATTTGCAGACGACATGATTGCATATTTAGAAAACCCCATCATCTCGGCCCAAAATCTCCTGAAACTGATAAGCAACTTCAGCAAAGTCTCAGGATACAAAATCAATGTGCAGAAACCACAAGCATTCCTATACACCAATAACAGACTAACAGGGAGCCAAATTATGAACGAACTCCCTTTCACAATTGCTACAAAAAGAATAAAATACCTAGGGATACAACTAACAATGGATGTAAAAGACCTCTTCAAGGAGAACTACAAACCACTGCTCAAGGAATTAAGAGAGGACACAAACAGATGAAAAAACATTCCATGCTCTTGGTTAGGAAAAATCAATATCATGAAAATGACTATACTGCCTAAAGTAATTTATAGATTCAACACTATCTCCATCAAGCTACCAATGATCTTCTTCACAGAACTAGAAAAAACTACTTTGAACTACATATGGAACAAAAATGGAGCCCACATAGCCAAGACAATCCTTAGCAAAAAGAACAAAGCTGGAGACATCATGCTGCCTGACTTCAAACTATACTACAAAGCTACAGTAATCAAAACAGCATGATAGTAGTACCAAAACGGAGACCTAGACCAATGGAACAGAACACAGGCCTTGGAAGCAACACCACAAAAGAAGCAATCATTAGAGTGAACCAGCAACCACAGAATGGGAAGAAATTTTTGGAATCTATCTATCTGACAAAGGGCTAATATGCAGAATCTATGAAGAACTAAAACAGATTTACAAGAAAGAAACATCCCATTTAAAAGTGGGCAAAGGACATAAATAGACACTTTTCAAAATAAGACATATATGAGCCAAAACATTGAAAAAATGCTCATCATAACTGGTCATTAGAGTTATGTAAATCAAAACCACAATGAGATATCATGTCACCCCAGTTAGAATGGCGATCATTAAAAAATCTAGAGACAACAGCTGCCGGAGAGGATGTGGAGAAATAGGAACACTTTTACACTGTTGGTGGGAGTGTAAATTAGTTCAACCATTGTGGAAGACAGTGTGATGATTCCTCAAGGATCTAGAAATAGAAATTCCATTTGACCTAGCAATCTCATTACTGGGTATACACCCAAGGGATTATAAATCATTCTATTATAATGATACATGCACATGTATGTTCATTGCGGCACTGTTTACAATAGCAAAGACCTGGAACCAACCCAAATGCCCATCAATGATAGACTGGACAAAGAAAATGTGGCACATATACACTATGGAATACTATGCATCCACAAATAACGATGAGTTTATGTCCTTTGTAGGGACATGGATGAATCTGGAAACCATCATTCTCAGCAAACTGACACAAGAACAGAAAAATAAACACCACCTGTTCTCACTCATAGGTAGTTGTTGAACAATGAGAACACATGTACACAGGGAGGGGAGCATCACACACTGGGGTCAGTTGTGGGGGCTAAAGGAGGGACAGTGGTGGGTGGGGAGGCATAACGTGGGGGGAAATGCCATATATAGGTGATGGGGGAATGGAGGCATCAAACCACTTTGCCATGTATGTTCCTATCCAACAACCCTGCATGATCTGCTCATGTACCCCAGAACCTAAAAGTACAATAAAAAAAGAATTGCAAATCAGAATTACAATAAGATATCACTTCACTCCAGTTAAAATTGCTTTATCCAAAAGACAGGCAATACCACATTCTGGTGAGGATATGGAGAAAGGGGAACCCTTCTCACTGTTAGTGGGGAAGTAAATCACTATGGAGAACAGTTTGGAGATTCCTCAAAAAACTAAAAATAGAGCTACTATACCATCTAGCAATCTCACTTATAAATATAAACCTAAAAGAAAGAAAATCAATATATTGAAAAGATATCTACATTCCCATTTATTGAAGCACTATTCACAATAGCCAAGATTTGGAAGCAACTTAAGTGTCCATCAACACATATATAGATAGACAAAATGTGATACTTATACACCATGGAGTAGTATTAGTATTCAGTCATGAAAAAGAATGAAATCCTGTCATTTGCAACAACATAGATGAAGCTGGAGATCATTATGTTAAGTGAAATAAACCAGGTACAGAAAGACAAACATAGCATATTCTCATTTATCTGTGGGAGCCAAAAGTTAAAACAACTGACCTCATGAAGGTAGAAAGTAGATGGAATGTTACCAGCAGCTAGGAAGGATAGTTGGGTAGAGAAGTAGTAGGGATGGGTGGATGGCTAATGAGTACAGAAAATAGTTGGAAAGAATAAATAAGACCTATTATTTGTCAGCACAGCACATTTTAAGTCATTTTCATAATTTTAAATGATATTTTAAGTTATCATAAAAATTACTTAATTTTTGGAGGCTGAGGCTGGTGGATTGCTTGAGTCCAGGAGTTCGAGACCATCCTGGCCAACATGGCAAAACCCTATCCCTACTAAAAATACCAAAATTAGACAGGCATGGTGGCTCACACCTATAGTCTCTGCTACTTGGGTGGCTGAGGCATGAGAATTGCTTGAAACCAGGAGGCAGAGGGTGCAGTGAGCTGAGATTATGCCACTGCACTCTAGTCTGGGTAAAAGAGCAAGACTCCATCTCAAAAAAAACCTTAATTGTACATTTTTAAATAATTAAAAGAGTATAATTGGAATATTTGAGACACAAAGGGTAAGTGATTTAGTTGATGGATGCACTATTTACCCTGATGTTATTGTCATGCATGGCATGCTTGTGTCAATATATCTCATGTAACCCAAAATATATACACTTAATATTTACCCCAAAATTTTAAAACATGAAAATTTAAATAAAATAAAAAATAAAGGCCTTGCCTGAATACTTCTAGTACCACCACAGTACCAAAATCCATAGAGTATTTTCATGACAACAGAATTCAGAAACTGATGAAAATGCCACATTTCACCTTTTGAATTCAAATCTTCCTGTGCCTATTTATTCCTCTTTATTCTCAGTGGGATATTATTCAGGATCAAAATCAGGATGTTGGCCCAACTTGTTTTTCATCCCCATTTTATCCTGTACACTGACATGCTGCTGCTAATGCCTTCTGTTGCAGAAGAAATTGATCTGATAAATATAGTTATCATATATATATACATATATATGGATTGAAGCACTAAAGATGTAAGATGATATTCCTTCATAGATTATTACATTTTAAAAGATGCTAGGAGAAGGCAATGACAAACACAAAACTAGAGAATATAATTACATTGACAATTCTGGAAAGCAACTTTGGTCCATCACAAGAGGCAATGTGATCAAAGTGGAAAAGAGTTAGAATGAAAGTCTGCCACTGATTTACCCAGAAAGACTTAACACATACACAAACAGTGTAAATGTGAAGAAGTCATTTTACCTTTCTGGCCCTTGGAGACCATTTATTGCTATGAAAGTGTTTCAATCAGCTTATTTTAAGGTTTCTTTCAGACTTAAATGTTATGAATTGCCAATGATGGAGACCTTACAAACAGGCTTCAGGTTACACCACAAAGGCTATTTTGGTTGTTTGTGAACAAAGCTGATTATGAATATGAGCTCTTAACTTTACCTAGGTACATTGAAAAAATCTTCAGGAAGGGCAAATAGGAGTTTTCCAGGTAGCAAATGATAGAGAAGGACATTTCAGATAGAGAGTAAAATATATGAAATAATATACCAGTATGTAAGAATGTGCTGTATTGAAAAAAATAAACAGTAGTTGGGTGAGTCTGAAGAATCATTTATATAGTGAAAGTTGAACCTGAAGTAGTTTATATTCACACAGTGAAAGGTACTGAATGCTTTTCCCAGTGTTAGAAATTAATCCTATAAGCAATGGATAACCACTGAGGATTTGTAAACTAGGGAGTGAAATGACCACATCTGTGTTTTAGGACAAGACCTCTGGCTACAGTGTAAAGCATAGATTTTAGGAGAGCAGCCTAGAGGCAGAGATGCTTTTTATGAAGTTATTGCAGAAATCTAAACAGGAGGTGATGAGAGCCTGAATCTCTCCTCCGAGGAGAAAATGAGAATGGAATGAGAAAATGAGGAATGGGACAGACCAAGATGAGTGGTACTTTGGGGGAAAGCAATATTGAGATAACCCTGTGGCTCTTTCTTAAGCATTTCCAGGACAAACACAAAGCCTTACACCTTTTTCTGTCTCCTACAATTCCCAATTCTTTACTGGGCTCACAAAAGGCATAAGACACACTAAGCAACAATAGTTGAAGACTCAGGAAATTCTTGGTTCTACTAAGGTTTCTAAGCTAGCTTTCACTTGAAGTAACACAGAATCGAGCATTAAGAAGTCTCCCAGAGATATTTCAAGTGAGTCAAAAAGTCTGATTTAGATAATATTAAACTCTTGCTTTTTTGATAAAGGATTAATTTGTCATTTCCTACTAACAAGGCAGGACTGGGCTTTAGCAAAGACTTGCAGGACTTCCAGGGAGAGTTTCATGAATCTTTGGATTAGAACTCTCATTTCATGAACCATATTTTCTGTTCTTGCTCCCTATCAAAAAGTATATCCTGTTTTTTTCCAAGAATGGCATATTGGAGGCTTTCAGTATGCCTCAGCCACTTGGAAATAGAAAAATTGTGCATAATGATCAACTCTGGGTCAAATGGAATTTCGATTTCTAGGTCCTTGAGGAATCGCCACACTGTCTTCCACAACGGTTGAACTAATTTACACTCCCACCAACAGTGTAAAAGTGTTCCTATTTCTCCACATCCTCTCCAGCATCTATTGTCTCCAGATTTTTTAATAATTGCCATTCTAACTGGCTTGAGATGGTATCTCAATGTAGTTTTGTGGGTGTTGAACAATAAGAACACATGGACATAAGGAGGGGAGCACTACACACTGGGGTCTGTTGGGGGGGAAATAGGGGAGGAACAGTGGGAGGTGAGGAGTTGGAGAGAGATAGCATGGGGAGAAATGCCAGATATAGGTGAAGGGGAGGAAACCAGCAAATCACACTGCCACATGTGTACCTATGCAACAATCTCGCATGTTCTTCACATGTACCCCAAAACCTAAAATGCAATAAAAAATATATTTTAAAAAATGATCAACTCTGTGAGCTTTAATTCAATAAGAAAAATGAGAATCTACCAAAATCATGAAGAACACCCCAGATCCCAGGAGAAGAATGTAGAGAAAAGCCCCTGTAATGGCAGTACAGTTTATAAAAGTGAGTAAAACCCCGGTATGTGAGAGGGACAGAGAGCCTCCCCTCTGTGACTCACTTTTCCACTGCATATCTGAACAACCAAGGCCAAGAGAGAACACTTTGTTTCTCCCAAGCCCTGGAGCTAATATGTCAGCTTGGAGATGCTGATAGAAAGATACCAGGAAAAGCATCAGGCATTTTCGCAGACCTGGGACCAAGAGCAGGATGCTGTTTGTAATCTGGGTACACAGTAAGCCAATCAATCTTGTTGACTCAGCAGCATGGCCATACAGGCATTTTAGTCTTTGGCCACAAATAAGGAACACTTTCTCTGGAATAGAGTAGGGGTCTCCACAGCCAAAACTGTAAAGTACTTCAGCAGTGAGCACTGGAGTTATGCTATCCCCTGCCACAGGCCTGGGGAGAGAGGAGAGCTGCTACAGCCATGTTTTCTCCTGGGTGATGAGTCCTTCAGACAGAGCCAGTTTGGCAACCCAGCAATGTTCTGTTTGTGTCATTCCTGGGTGCCCTGGGCTGCTCTTCTGAGATTATTGTGCAATGGGGCACTCTCAACTCCACATCAAAGCAGAAATACAGGTCTCCAGAGCAACTGCTCACATAGACTAGCAGCCTGAGTCACCCCATCTTTGCTGTGCAAAAATTCGGGTGCAGGAGGGTCATCTCCACTTCACACCCTGAAGGATCTTCAGGCTTTCAGAGCACCTGCTCTCATGGGCTGGCAGCCTGAGCCAGCCCACCCTTCCTGTGCATAGATCACGGTACAGCGAAGACTTCTCCACTCCATGCCCAGGCAGATCTTCGAGAATTTAGAGCACCCACTCCCATAGAATAGCAGCCAGATCTGCCCCACCCTTCCTGTGCAGAAATCCTGGTACAGTAGGACCCTGTTTGCTCCATGCCCAGGCAGATGTCCAGGCATGCAAAGCACCTGCTCACTTGAATTGTCAGCCTGAGGTGCCCCAACCTTCATGTGTGGAGGTTCATGTGCAGGGAGGGCCTCTCTGTTTATGTCCAGGCAGATCTCCAGGCATGTGGAGTACTCATTCACCGAAATAATCAGCTTGAGCTTTCCTCACTTTTCATATGCAGAGTCTGTGTTGAAGTGGGGCCCTCCTGTTCCATGTCAGGCAGGTTTCCAGATATTGAGAACACCCTCTCATCTGGATTAGCAGCCTGAACTACCCAACCTTCCCTGTAAAGAGTGTGATATAACAGAGCACTCTATGCTCCATGCTCATGCGTATCTTCAGGCATCTGGAGCACCCATTTTCCTAGATTAGGATTTCAGGCCACCCTCTCCTTGCCAGAAAGAGAAATTGGAACCAAGGAGATTTCCCAGATCCACAGCTTGGCATACTTTTGAGTGTCTTCTGGCTACCCACTTGATCCTTCCTTGGTTCTGGAAATTGTGCCTGCCACTGGGGGACCTATAGGAAGTATAGCCCTGTACAGCCCTTCCCATTTTGGTCTATCCTTATGGGGCTGAGCATGGAGCCAAAATATTCCTGAAAACAGAAATGTAAAAATTCTCAACAAAATACTAACGAACTGAATGCAGCAGCACATCAAAATGCTAATTCATCCTAATCAAGTAGTCTTTATTCCTAGAATGTCAGGTTGGTTTAACACATGCAAATCAATAAATATGATTCACTACATAAACAGAATTAAAAACAAAAACTATATAATCATCTCAATAGACACAGAAAAGCTTTCAATAAAATCTAATATCCACTCATTATAAAAAGCCTCAACACACCAGCATTAGTGTGCATATGCAGAGACATCTACCTCAAGCTCACGGACACCACATCCCTGATGATACACATGTACTCTTTTGCACTACAGCTGTGGCTGGCTTGCCCAAGTGCAGATAACACTGCACTGCCACCATCAGCATGCATGTACACTCTGCAGCACCACTGCTCCCGCTGGCACACATATGTGCATGTGAGTGCTACTGCCTCACTTCCACAGGCAGCCCACCATCTGCCAACATGCATGCACCATGCCATACCACCACTGATTTTGGCACATGTATGTGAATGTGAACTCTGTTGCCAATGCCCTGATTAAATGCACTGACGAGCAATCCCCATCGAAGTGTTGTTGCCACCAGACCAGAAACATCTCAGGCCCTCCTGTGCAGCAAGCTCTTAAACTCAAGGAGCCAGAGAACAAAGCTGTGGGCCTGGAACCAGTACCCCAGTGTTAGAGCATGCAGCCAAGGAGCACTGAACTAAGCCTTGGCTCCATGAAATCTTCCAGAAATTAAGCCAGTCCACTTAACACACCTAATACAACAGTCAAATCCTCAAGGGAATCAAAGAGTATAAAAACAAAATCCAAAGAACATTAAATTTAAAAATTAAAGGACTATCAGCTAATACAGATGAGAAAGAACCAGCATAAGAACTCCGGCAAGCAAAAAAAAAAAAAAAAAAAAAAAAAGTGTCTCCTTACCTCCAAACAATCACACTAATTCTAAAACAGTGATGGTTAACCAGGCTGAAATGGCTAAAATAAGATACATAGAATTCAGAATCTGGATAAGAATGAAGATTATCAAGATACAAAGGAAAGTAAAAACTAAATCCAAGGAATCTAAGGAGCCCCATAAAATGATTCACAAGCTTAAAGATAAAATAGTCATTTTAAGAAAGAACAAAAATGAACTGATAGAGAAAAAAAAAACCTTACTACAAGAATTTTAAAATACAATCAGAAGTATTAACAGAGGAATGGACCTAGCTGAGGAAAGAATCTCAAGCTCAAAGATTGGTTCCTTGAATCAACTCAGTTACACAAAAGAATAAAGAAAAAAGAATTTGTTTAAAAAAATGAACAGAGCCTCTAAGAAATATGGGATTATGTGAAGAGACCAAATCTGTGACACATTGGTGTCCATGAACAAGGAGAAAAAACAAGCAACTTAGAAAACATATTTGAGGATATAGTCTACAATAATTTCCCCAATTTTACTACAGAGGTCAACATTCAAATTCACAAACTACAAAGAACCCCTATGAGATACCCTGCAAGATGATCATCCCCAAGACTCACAGCCATCAGATCCTCCAAGGTCAATACGAAAGGAAGACTATTTTTTTTTAGGGATATAAATTAACTTTTATTTCTATAACATATAAAAGGTATAAATAGGACTTAGGTAAAACCAATCACCTGCACACACAAATTACGTGTTGGTTTATATATCTCTTGAAACCAGAGGGAGGAGGGAGAAGCAGGATGAGGTCCGGCTGGCTCACCCCAAGTCCTTCCCCAGACGCTGTTGTGTAGGAATAGCTTCTGTAGTGAACCAGAGTGGCCTGCCAGGCAGTGCCTCAGGATGGGGCAGAGGGTGGTGGTGGTGGTGACGAGGTGAGGCTACTGGGCACGGCTGTGAGGGAGGCACTTGGTGGGAAACAGTCCAGAGATGTAAACAGTCTCATCCTCACCCAGCAGGTGGGACTTGTCAGCGGGGATGAGCCAAGGGTCTTGCAGCTCCCAGTTGGCACCTTCACATGCTTATCTGATGTGGTGCAGTAACAACAGGCAGGGGTGAGAGATCAGTCCACAGAAGGGAAGTCTGAGGGAGCAGCTGCCAGGGGTGTCTTGCCCAACAATGGCAAACAGTTCTGCGCACAAGGGATGCAGCTGAATGGTGCTGATGGCAAAGCTCACAGAGCTTCTGCATTCTCGAGATTTGGATACATTCTGGGAAGGGTGAACTGGTGTAAGAGTCACATAATACGTGCAGAGGTATAATAATCCAGAAAACTTAGCAAAAGTTTTGTGCCTGTGAGCCTGGCTTGCGGGAGCCAAGGAGAAAGTCCAAAGCTCTGCCACGTGGGCCAGTAGCGCTCATGTCTGCTGGCTGAGCCTCCCCGAAGCCCTTTCTGCCACCTTTTTTTTAAAAAAAACTAAATTAAATGGTCAATACTGCCATATCTCTTGATAACGACAATGACAAAGTGTTTGCACAGGATGTCTACAGGTAGGTGTGTACCTACACACTAACAGATCTGAAGTGATACAGCTGCAGGAGGCACTCCTGGGTTGAAAATGAAGGCAATTATCAAATTACTGTCAGTCTTGACTAAGTCACCTCTAGAGTTTCTGCTTTCAGCCTTAAATGAAATGAAGACAATTCTATAAAATTCTCACATAATTGATCACAAATGTGATCACAGCCACTGTGACTAAGATTGGTGCCAGCCAATCGGCTTTGAGGGAATGAAGAGAGGAGAGGAACTGCGATGTCAGTCCCTGATTCTACGGTGAGTTTCCAAGCACAGGAAATCCCACTCTCACTTCAGGAGACCCCAATATGACAAGAACCTCCCTGTGCTTTAAATCATCTCTAACCCATGCTAAGCTGTGATCCCTCACCAAGTCTATGAAACCTGGAAAAGGAGAGAGAGAGTGTGTGTGTGTTTTATATATTCAAGGATCGTTCCCAAACTATTATTGTTCTTCAAGTCCTGGGGCAAGGGAAGGGAAGGAGAGGCCACTTCTGCTCCTGAAAGCCCTGTGGGGAGAAAGCCCAGCTCCCAGCTTGATTGTTCTCTCATTCACATGCCAGCTTACTGTCAAAGCTAGAAAGCCCGATGGCAAAGGCCTGTACTGTGCAAAGTGGGTAGTTGTAGTCCAGTGTGAATACATCATCTGCCACATGTCTGAACTACATAACTATATAGTCAGGGTCATTTTTGTGGACTATCTGGAAGTTCTTCACAGATGCCTGAGTGACCCAGCCACGAAAATTGAGGACATAGGACTGAATGTCACTGTTCCCGATGGGGGCCTTATTGTGCAGTTCAATCAGATTTTCCATAGCTTTGTTCTGCCACCTTGATAGCAAACTGTCATGGTTGTTTCGTGGCTGATACAGGATCTGCTTATGATTCAGTGTCATTCCAGGAATGATCACAGACATTTTCCTAGGACCTTTAATTCCAAGCATGTTTGTTTCATAGGAGATGGCAGCCAGCTCCTGCCATGTGTAGGCCGTTCCTATCAGACCCCGGCCCTTGATGGGGCAGATACCACGGTCATAAACTGTAAACTTGGTCCCCATGAGGTTGGATCTAAGCTTGCTGACATAACTTTCTCCTTCATGAGATAAATCGACTGGATAAGTGGAGATAAGGTAGTTGGCTGTTTTGCTCTTTTTCCGCTTTCTAGCTGCAAGAAGAAACATCTTCTGATTTTCTTCTTTTTCCAAGTACATATAGTAGGTGGGGAAGAGGCCTTGATCCATTCCCTTTTTATCCCGGATTATCTGACATCTTACTGTGACACATTGAGGGGTAGGACTATACACAAAGTCCTCCAGGTCATCTATGTGTCCCAGGAAGTTATCAGCTGGCTGGGCTGCAGTAGCAGAACTAGAAGTGGCTGTATCAGTTGAATTCTGGCTGGATGCAGAACTGAGTCTTTCTAAACATGCTGACTGGGATCTTCCAACAGTCTCATCATCAAAGTTCACACTTTCAGAGATCTCATGCTTTTGGCGACTCTCCTTAAGTCCTGGCTTGGAAGCACTAGCCACGGTGTTTTCAGTATCTTCTTCCAAAACAGGGGAGCTTACTGATGGAGCATGAACTCCATCTGGTTTCAGGACAGCAGCTGGACCATCAATACCATGTACGATGACATTGCTGTGGGGAGTATGACAGTTCACCAAGGGAGTCTGCTCCTCATGTACCCTTGGCTTCACCCGATGTAGCCTGGCATCCGGATTGGGTTGCACCATAAACGGCTCAAAGCACTTTTTCCTTTGCCTCTTCTCAAGTAGTAGCCTCTGATAATCCAGCTTAGCCTGTCACATCTTCATCATTTCCTCATGGAAGACACTGTTACTGCTGGGACTGAGCAGGCAGCGTGAAGACTCCATGCCTGCCTCGAAAAAGTGCCCATCATCACGTACACACTCTTCGCCTGAAAAGAAGACTATTAAAGGCAGCTAGAGAGAAGGAGAAAGTCACTTACAAAGGGAATCCCATCAGACTAACAGCAGAAACCCTACAAGCCATAAGACATTGTGGGCCTACATTCACCATTCTTAAAGAAAAGAAATTCCAACCAAGAATTTCATAACCAGCAGAACTAAGCTTCATACGTGAAGGAGAAATAAGATCCTTTTCAGACAAGCAAATGCTAAGGAAACTTTGTACCACCAGACCTGCCTTACAAGAGGTTCTTAAGGGAGTGCTACACCTGCAAATGAAAGATCATTATGAGCCACCAAAAAAAAAATACTTAAATGTACATAGACCATTGATACTAGAAAGCAACTACATAATCAAGTTTGCATAAAAACCAGCTAACAACATGATGACAGGATGAAATCTGCACATACCCATGTTAACCTTAAATGTAAATGGACTAAATGCCCACACTTTAAAGCAGAGTGGCAAGTTGGATAAAGAAGCAAGACCCAACTGTATGCTGTCTTCAAGAAACTCATCTCACATACAATGATACCCATAGGCTCAAAGTAAAAATATAGGGGGAAAAAAATCTACCAAGGCCAGGCACAATGGCTCAAACCTGTAATCCCAGTACTTTGGGAAGCCAAGGTGGATGGATCACCTGAGGTCAGGAGTTCAAAACCAGCCTGGCCAAAATGGTGAAACCCTATCTCTACTAAAAATGCAAAAATTAGCTGAGCATGGTGGCATGTGCCTGTAATTCAAGCTACTCGAGAGGCTGAGGCAGGAGAATCTCTTGAACTTGGGAGGTGGAGATTGCAGTGAGCTGAGATCACATGACTGCATTCCAGCCTGGCTGACCGAGTGAGACTCTGTTTTAAAAAAGAATTTTTTTAAAAAAAAGTCTACCAAGCAAATGGAAAACAAAAAGAGTGAAGATTGCTATTCTAATTTCAAGCAAAACACACTTCAAACCAACAATGATCAAAAAAAGACAAAGAAAGGCATTACATAATTATAAAGGATTCAATTTAACATGAAGACTTAACTATCCTAAATATATATACCTCCCATCACTGGAGCATCCAGATTTATTACACAAACTCTAAGAGACCTATGAAGAGACATTGCTAACCACATGATAATAGTGGGAGACTTCAACACCCCACTGAAATGACTAGACAGATCATCGAGGCAGAAAATTAAGAAAGATATTTAAAATGTAAACTTGACATTTGACCAAATGGGCCTAACAGATGCCTACAGAACACTCCACCCAACAACCACAGAATATACGTTCTTCTCATGTGCACATGACACACACTCTAAAACTGACCACGTGATTTGCCATAAAACAATTCTCAATGAATTCCAAAAAACTAAAATCATACCAGCCATACTCTCAGACCACATTGCAATAAAAACATAATCAAAACTAAGAAGGTGTCTCAAAACCATACGATGACATAGAAATTAAACTATATGCTCCTGAATGACTTCTGGGTAAAAAATAAAATTAAAGCAGAAATCCAGAAATTTATTAAAACTAATGACAACAAAAGTACAATATACAAAAATCTCTAGGGCACAGAAAAAGCAATGTTAAGAGGAAACATACTGCTAAATGCCCACATCAAAAAGTTAGAAAGATCTCAAATTAACAGCCTAACATCACAAATAGAGGATCTAGAAGAACAAGGTAAAACCAATTCAAAGCTAATAACAACAACAAAAAGATCAAAATCAGAGCTAAACTGAATGAAATTGAGACATGAAAAACCATACAAAACATATCAAATATTGGTTCTGTGAAAGAATAAATAAGACTGATAGATCAATTGCTAAACAAATCAAGAAAAGAGAGAGAGAATCCAAATAAACACAATCAGAAATGACAAATGGACATTACCACCAACCCCATAGTAGTATAAAAACTCTTTTTTGTCTTTTTAAAATTTAATTTAATTTAAGTTCCAGGATACATGTATAGGATGTTCAGGTTTGCTACATAGCTAAACATGTGTCATGGTGGTTTGCTACACCTATCTAGTGCAGCAAACCTAGGAATTAAGCCATGCAAGCATTAGCTGTTTATCCTCATGCTCTCTCACCCCCAAGCCCACCTCCGAGAGACCCCAGTTTGTGCTGTTCCCCTCCCTGTGTCCATGTGTTCTCATTGTTCAGCTTCCACTTATTAGTGAAAATATATGGTATTTTGTTTTCTGTCCCCATGTTAGTTTCCTGAGGATAATGGCTTCCAGCTTTATCTATGTCCCTGCAAAACATAATCTCATTCTTTTTATGGTTGCATAGTATTCCATGGTGTATATGTACCACATTTTCTTTATCCTGTCTATCATTGATGGGCATTTGAGTTGATTCCATGTCTTTGCTATTGTGAATAGTGCTGCAGTGAACATAAGCATGCATGTCTCTTTATAATACAATGATTTGCATTCCTTTGGGTATATACCTAGTAATGAGATTGCTGAGTCAAATGGTATTTTTGCCTCTAGGTCTTTGAGGAATTGCCACACTAACTCCCACAATTGTTGAACTAATATATATTCCCACCAACAGTGTAAAAGCATTCCTATTTCTTCACAGCCTCACCAGCGTCTGTTGTTTCATAACTTTTTAATAATCACCATTCTGACTGGTGTGCAATGATATCTCATTGTGGTTCTGATTTCCAGTTATTGAATGATCAGTAATGTTGAGCTTTTTTCATACCTTTGTTAAGAGCATAACTGTCTTCTTCTAAGAAGTGTCTGTTCATGTCCTTTGCCCCACTTTATAATGGAGTTGAAAAACCCTTCGAGAGCATTGTGAACACCTCTATGCACACAAACGAGAAAATATCAAAGAAATATATAAATTCTTGAAACATACAACCTTCCAAGATTGAACCAGGAAGAAATTGAACCCTTGAACTGACCAATAATTAGTTCTGAAGTTGAATCAGTAATAAAAAGCCTACCAACAAGAAAATATCCTGGACCAGGTGGATTCACAGACAAATTCTAAGAAACATATAAAGAAGAGCTGGTACCAATCCTACTGAAATTATTCTGAAAAAAAAAAAATGAGGAGAAAAGACTTCCCCCTAACTCATTCTATGAGGCCAGGATCATTCTGAAACCAAAATCTGGCAGACATAAAACAAAAAAAGAAAACTTCAGGCCAATATCTCTAATAAATATAGTTGCAAAACTCCTCAACAATATACTAGCAAACTGAATCCAGCAGCACATCAAAAAGCTAATTCACTAAGATCAATCATATTTATTGATTACATAAAGAGAACTAAAATAATGAACCAGGCATGGTAGTTCACACCTGTAATCCCAGCACTTTGGGAGGTTGAGGCAGGCAGATTACAAGTTCAGGAGATTGAGACCATCTTGACCATCATGGTGAAACCTCATCTCTATTAAAAATACAAAAAATAATTAGCTGAGCATGGTGCCACATGCCTGTAGTCCCAGCTACTTGGGAGGCTGAGGCAGGAGAATCACTTGAACCAGGGAGGCAGAGGTTGCAATGAGCCAAGATCATGCCACTGCACTCTAGCCTGCTGATAGAGCAAGACTTCATCTCAAAAAATAAATAAATGAATAAAATAAGGTCTTTCAATAGATACAGAAAAGTATTTCAATAAAATTCTACATGTCATTATGTTAAAACTTCTCAAAAAACTAGGCATTGAAGGAATATATGTCAAAATAATAAGAGCCATCTATAACAAATGCACAGCCAATGTCATACTTAACAGGCAAAAGCTAGAAGCATTTCTCCTTGAGAAGTGGAACAAGACAGGGATGTCCCACCCTCACCACTCTTTTTCAACATAGTACTGGAAGTTGTAGCCAGGGCAATCAGTCATGAAAAAGAAATCAAAGGCCTCCAGTTAGGAAGAGAGGAAATCAAACTCTCTCTATGTGCAGATAATATAATTTTCTCCCTAGAAAACCCCATAGTTTTTGTCCAAAAGCTCCTAGATCTGATAACCAACTTCAGCAATATTTCTGAACACAACATCAATGTACAAAACTCAGTAGCATTCCTATTCACCAATAATGTCCAAACTGAGAGCCAAATAAAGAATACAATTTTATTTCCATTAGCCACTAAAAGATTAAAATGCCTAGAAACACATCAACCCAGAATATGAAAGATCTCTACAATGAGAATTATGAAACATTGCTCAAAAAATCATAGATGACACAAACAAATGGAAAATTATTTCATACTCACAGATGGAAAGAATCAACGTTAATGAAATAGCCATACTGCCTAAGGCAATTTACACATTTAGTGCTATGTTTATCAAACTACCAATGTCATTTTTCAAGGAATTAGAAAACATTATTCTAAAATTTATATGAAACCAAAAAAAGAGCCCTAATAATCAAAGCCATCCTAAGCAAAATACTAAGCCAGTCACATCACATTACCCAACTTCAAACTATACTATAAATAACCAAAACAACAGGGTACTAGTATGAAAATAGACATATAGCTAATGGAACAGAATTGGGAATCCAGAAATAAAGCTGCACACCTGCAACCATCAACAAAAATAAGCAATGAGGAAAGGATTCCTTATTCAATAAGTGGTTCTGGGATAGCTGGCTAGTCATATGCAGGAAATGAAAGTGGTCCTCTACTTTTTACCATATACAAAAGTTAGCTCAAAATAGATTAAAGGTTTAAATGTAAAACCTCAAATTATAAGAATCATAAAAGAAAATCTAGGAACTACCATTCTGGGCATTGGTCTTGAGAAAGCATTTGTGACTAAGTCCTCAATAGCAATTGCAACAAAAACATAAATTGACAAGTGAGACCTTATCAAATTAAAGATCTTCTGCACAGCAAGAGGAATTATCAACAGAATGAACAGAAAACTTACATGATGGAAGAAACTATTTGTGAATTTTGCATTTTGACAAAGTTCTAATATGCTGAATCTATAAAGAAACTAAACATTTCAACAACAACAAAAAAAAACCCCACAAGTAACCCGATTAAAAAGTAGGCAAAAGACATGAAGAGACACTCCTCAAAAGAAAGTATACAAGCCAGCAACAAACACAAAAAATGTTCCATATCACTAATCATCAGAGAAGTGCACATCAAAACTAGAGTGAGGTGGCATCTCACACCAATCAGAATGGCTATTACTAAAAAGTCAAAAAAATAATAGATGCCAGTGAGGCTGCAGAGAAAAGGAAACATTTATACACTATTGGTGGGAGTGTAAATTTGTTCAGTCACTGTGGAAAGCAGTTTGGATATTTCTCAAAGAACTTAAAACAGAACTATCATTTGACCCAGCAATCCCATTACTGGCTATATATCCAAAGAAAAATAGATCATTATACTAACAAGACACATGCGCTCATATGTGTATTGCCATGTTATTCACAGTAGCAGAAACATAGAACCAACGTAGGTGCCCATCAATGATGAATTGTATAAAGAAAATATGGTACATACATACCATGGAATATTATGAAGCTATTTATAAAAAGAAGAAAATCATGTCCTTTGCAGCAACATGAATGCACCTGGAAGCCATTATCCTAAACAAATTAATGTAGAAACAGCGAACATAACATCCCATGGTCTCACTTATAAATGGTAGCTAAACACTGAGCCCTCATGGACATAAAGATGGCGATAATAGACAATAAGAATTTCAAATGGTGGGAGTGAGGGAAGAGGGGAAGAGTTGTAAAACTCTCTACTGAATAGTATGCTAAGTACCTGGGTGATGGAATCATTTGTACCCCAACCCTTACAGTTTAATAGCACTCTATTTAAATGCTAATAGCAATTAACAAACTGTTAAATAAATTCATTGTTTTAGCAATACCTATTCAACTGTTAATATGTGTAGGGCACTATTGTGGCAAGGTGCGGGGGCGGGGAAGGTAGACGAATGGGGATAGACGATGAACTTAGACAGAAACATTACTTCCAATGAGCTTAACATCTAGCAGACCAAATTACTGGTGACAAATACAGGAAAAACCATTGATGCCAAAAATCATTTACAGAGCAAGGTGTAATTAGAAGCCTGGCTTACCCTCCTGAGAAGAAGGAACAAAACCAAGTTTTTCAACAAATCTTGAATTTGCCCAGTGGTTTGCTACATGATAAAAAGTGTTTATCTTCTCCTTTCAGGTTTTTTTTTTTTACTTTAAGTTCTGAGGTACATGTGCAGATCTTGCAGGATTGTTACATAGATATATACACGCCATGGTGGTTTACTGCTTCCATCTCCACCCCCCACCCTGTCACCTACATTAAATATTTCACCTAATCTTATCCCACCCCAATCTTCCCATTCCCTGCTATCCCTCTCCTAGTCCCCCAACCCCCACAGACCCCAGTGTGTGATATTCCCCTCCCTGTGTCCATGTGTTCTCATTGTTTAACACCCACTTATGAGTGAGAACATGCAGTGTCTGGTTTTCTGTTCTTGCGTCAGTTTGCTGAGAATGATCATTTCCAGATCCATCCGTGTCCCTGCAAAGGACATGAACTCATCCTTTTTTATGGCTACATAGTATTCCATGATGTATACACACCACATTTTCTTTATCCAGTCTATCTTTGATGGGCAATAGGGTTGGTTCCAAGTCTTTGCTATTGTAAACAATGCCACAATGAACACACATGTGCATGTGTCTTTATAATAGAACAATTTATAATCCTTTGGGTTTATACCCAGTAATGGGATTTCTGGGTCAAATGGTATTTCTATTTCTAGATCCTTGAGGAATTGCCACACTGACTTCCACAGTGGTTGAACTAATTTACACTCCCCCCAACAGTGTAAAAGCATTCCAATTTATCCACATCCTCTCCAGCATCTGTTGTCTCTATATTTTTTAATGATTGCCATTCTAACTGGTTTGAGATGGTATCTCAATCTGGATTTGATTTGCTTTTCTCTAATGACCAGTGATGATGAGCATTTTTTCACATGTTTGTTGGCCACATAAATGTCTTCTTTTGAAAAGTACCTGTTCATATCCTTTGCCCACTTTTTGCTGGAGTTGTTTGTTTTTTTTCTTGTATATTTATTTTAGTTCTTTGTAGATTCTGGATTTCAGCCCTTTGTCAGATGGGTAGCTTGCAAAAATTTTTCCCCATTCTGTTTAGTACTGGTTCACACTAATGATTGTTTCTTTCACTGTGCAGAAGCTCTTAAGTTTAATTAGATCCCATTTGTCTATTTTGGCTTTTATTGCCATTGCTTTTGGTGTTTTAGTCATGAAGTTCTTACCTATGCCTTTGTCCTGAATGGTATTGCCTAAGTTTTCCTCTAGGATTTTTATAATGTTAGGTCTTATGTTTAAATGATTAATCCATCTAGAGTTAATTTTTCTATAAAGTGTAAGGAAGGGGTCCAGTTTCAGCTTTCTGTACATGGCTAGCCAGTTTTCCCAATCCATTTATGAAACAGGGAATCCTTTCCCCATTGCTTGTTTTTGTCAGGTTTGTCAAAGATCAGATGGTTGTAGATGTGTGGCATTACTTCCAAGGCCTCTGTTCTGTCGCATTGATCTAAATCTCTGTTTAGGTACCAGTACCATGCTGTCTTGATTACTGTAGCCTTTTAGTATAGTTCAAAGTAAGGTAGCATGATACCTCCAGCTTTGCCCTTTTTGCTTAGGATTATCTTAGCTATGCAGGCTTTGTTTTGGTTCCATGGGACATTTAAGGTAGTTTTTTTACAGTTCTGTGAAGAAGATCAATGGTAGGTTGATGGGGATAGCATTGAATCTATAAATTACTTTGGGCAGTATAGCCATTTTCAAAATATTGATTCTTCCTAACCATGAGCATGGAATGTTGTTTTTCCATCTGTTTGTGTCCTCTCTTATTTCCTTGAGCAGTGGTTTGTAATTCTCCTTGAAGAGGTCCTTCACGATCTTTGTTAGTTGTATTTCAAGGTATTGTATTTTCTTTGTAGCAACTGTGAATGGAAGTTCGCTCATGATTTGGCTCCCTGTTGGTCTGCTATTAGTGTATAGGAATGCTTGTGATTTCTGCATATTGATTTTGTATCCTGAAACTTTGCTGAAGTTGCTTATCATCTTAAGGAGATTTTGGGCTGATATGATGGGGTCTTCTCAATATAGAATCATGTCATCTGCAAATGGAGACAATTTGACTTCTTCTTTTCCTAATTGAATACGTTTTATTTCTTTTTCTTGCCTGATTGCTCTGGCTAGAACTTCCAATACCATGTTGAATAGGAAGGGTGAGACAGGGCACCCTTGTCCTATGCCAGTTATCAAAGGGAATTCTTCCACTTTTAGCCCATTCAGTAAGATATTGGCTATGGGTTTGTCATAAATAGCTCTTATTATTTTGAGATATGATCCACTGATACCTAGTTTACTGAGTGTTTTTAGCATAAAAGGCTGTTGAATTCTGTCAAAGGCCTTCTCTAGATCTATTGAGATAATCATGTGGTTTTTGTCTTTGGTTCTGTTTATTTGATGGATTATGTTTACAGATTTGCATATGTTGAACCAGACTTGTATC
>CAUYLG010057186.1:0-99497 GCA_963573385.1 Cacajao melanocephalus
GTGTGGCTCCTCCGCCGGGAATCTCCTAGTCTGTGGGCAACAAGAATTCATCTGAAAGTGCGGCGTCCACTCGCTCTCTGCGCTTTCACTGGGAGCTACAATCCTGAGCTGTTGTTAATCGGCCATCTTGGATCTCTCTCCAGGCAGCAGCCTTTTAACGATACTTGGACAATGTCATCCCTAGGTACCTCTGCCAATCATTAGGTCAGATAAGCCACAGCATGATTCCATGAGGGGAGGACTTCATGTATGCACCACTGTGCTCCCAAAACATAGCAAAGTGCTGGAACATAGGAGGCATCTAGTCAGTAGGTGTCGAATAACTAAGACTCAGGATACAAATTTATTCATTTTTTAAATCCAGCAACCATTTATCATGTACTTACGGTGAGTAAGGCATTCTAAGATGAAGATGTGTTCTTTGCCTTCCAGAAGATTATAATTTAGGGGGAGAAATAAGACATGTATTTTAGTATATATAAAGTGGCATATTTTTCTCAAAGATGATTATTGTTAAATTCAATCCTAAGATGTAGACTGGGTAGTAATCAAATTATCTTTACTGTCTTTTCATATTGCTTGACTTCATGTTTTAATTGGCTTTTATTTTCTCAGCTCAGGAATATATTTTTATGTGTCTGTTGTCTAAAAAAATTTAACAAATTATTTTGCTAGGATAGCCATCTCTTATATCTGTTCTTGTTAGCATTAGGCAAACCTGTTGTCAATAGCATGGGATAGTCTTGTTTTCCCACTGTATCAGTCAGAGTTCTCCATACAAACAGAACTCGTAGCATACAAACATTATATAATATATATGATTATGTATGTATAATTACATATATTTATTTATGAAATAAATATATTCAAGGAATTCACTTGTGTGATTGGGGGGATTTGCAAGTCCAAATCTGTAGGACAAGCAAGCACGCTGTAAACTCTCAGGCAGAAGCTGATGCGGCAGTCTTCGCCCTGAATTTCTTCTTCCTGAGGGTAACCTCAATTTTGCTGTTAAGGACTTTCAACTGATTGGAAAAGTAAGGCTCAGCCACATTACTGAGGATGATCTCTTTTATTTAAGGTAAACTGATTGTAGATGTTAGCTATATCTACAAAATACCTTTTTAAAACAATGCCTGGATTACTGTTTGACTGGGTAACTGGGTACCGTGGCCTAGCTAAGCTTATACTTAAAACTAGCCACCATGGTCATCACTTATGACATGAAGAAAGTTTCCAAAATAATAAAAGAAACAGTTAAAAATTTTTTTTGCAAACAATAAAGGGATTCTTTTATGGATTATGTTAAACTTCCAGATCAAATTTTGAGGGTCTGAAATATCCAACAGGAACCATAGAGTTCTGAGAGATTTAAAGTGACGCTTTGATTTCCATGAAGTTAAAAATTGTATCCTTCCAAGGAGTATTATGAGAAACACTTCTAGGACATCCATGCTTCGTAAGACACGATTGAGAAAGCCACTTTTGTTGAGATTTAATTCTGCCACTTCACAAGCACTAAGGAAAGAAAGAGAACAAATGTTCTTTTCGCAAATGGAGTTGAAGTGTAGCCTCTGTCATTCATCACTTGAAACAGTTCGTGGTAAACAACCAGAGACATCTTCAGCTTTTCTTAGATACATTTTCTAAGTGTCTTTAAATGTGAGGAAAACACAGATTAGATATCTAAAGTCAAGGAAAGTTCTGAGTTCAGTTTAGTAAAATTTCTATGCATCAATCTATATGTTTCTCTGGAACCATCTTTTAATAGTTGTATTTCAGTTCATATTAGATAATTTGTTCTTAGGAACTGTGTGTGACTCATTTCTCTTGAGGCTTTCTCCTTGCCTACATCCTAGGTAAAAATAAGCCCAAAACTTCAATTCATAGCCTGTGTAAATAAAAACCATACCTAGTGTTCTGTAAATTCTGGGAAAATGGAGGGAGAGCTGGAGAGCTTGTATTTCATGATTTCCACTGCTTCTTAAGTTTCTTTTTCCTATTTCATTAGAAGCTTTGCTTAATCGTTAGCACCTCAACATAGATAAGTTTAGTCTCCTCCTCACTTTATTAGCAACAATTAAAGAACGTGTCTCCATCCACACAAAGCATTGCTTGGATACTTAGATAAATACGTAGGTGTTATGAAGGGAAATATACCTAACTGTGTGTATGTGTGTTGGAAAGTGGATAAAATGAAGAGCTTTACATTATTACAAAGGAAAGAACCTAAAATGAAGCAATAGACACACACATGCCCCATCACTGCACCACCTCCTCCCTCCTCCTCCCGAGCCCTCCTCCTGCTCCCTCCTCCTCCCTCCACCTATTGAGCTTTCTGGCCCTATTCTCTCCTTTCTTCTTTCTTTCTCTTCTCCAAAGGTAGCTATCAATTTCTTTCAAGAACTGCTATGGCAACTTTGTACATTTTCTTATGCAGAACTTCTTCTCTTCCCCACTTTTATTGCTTCTGTCACCTGTGATTCTAATCTGTTCTGAGGAAAAGCTATCAGATATATGATAATTATGGCAAGAGAACAGTAAGATTAAACACAAAGACAACCTCATTAAAAGGGCATATATTCATTGCAAATGATGAAAATAATGCAACCCAAAATAAGACTTTCATCCAGAAAAACATATAATATCCGGGTAAAGATTGTAATGTTTTCTATTCCATGGAAAACTGCTGCTGAAGCAAAGGAGAATGTTTTTTTCCTCTTTCTCCTCTCTTTTAGCTACCTATAGGGTCTGCTTAGTTTTTGTCTTCCTTTCACATTTCCAACTCAAGTATTATAGTAAACATTATTGTTCAAGGTTATTGATGAATGATATTATCATTCATTCTGCAAACATGAGTATTTGCCAGGAGTGATAGGGAGTGGAGATGCAAAAATGAATATGACATTTTGCCTTCAAAGATGCTACAGTCCATTGCAGTATCATTTAAATAAATTATACAAATATACATTAGCAGTGCCATGATAAGCCTTTGTTTGGGGGAGAGTAGGGACACAAAAGAAGATCTAGACAATTTTTCACTGGCAGTGCTTAGGTGTGGATCATACAAGTCATTTTGAAAAACAAGTAATGATTAAATGCTCTAAAGGTGGACGATTTAATGCTGTGGAAATGAAAAATGTTTTTCTGATGAATCAAAGTAGGTATTGATTAAGGATAAGGGCAGGTAGAAAGAAAGGTGAGAAATGATAGAAAAGTAGAATAAAGATGAGGGAAAAGTAAAAGGGAAGAAAAATTTTTCTCAATTCTCTTAGTCGATGCAGCACATTCAAATTACTGGCAGCAATTTTCTCAGAAATGTCTAGTAGAGTTTTGCTTTTTCTTTCTAGCTTTGAGGATAATAGCTCACTAAATTACACTACGTGATAGAACAGTGTATTGGCTGTTAGTGACTGTTATGAGGAATTGGAATAAAGCAGTGTGCCTGATGCTGGTATGCAGAAGCTAGATACACAGGGAGGCTCTATTAGTTATTGTTCAACAGTTTCATATAGTGTTATTGACACTTTCACCCTGAGAATCTTAGTAAGCCATAGCTTTGCTATGGATGTGTAATTCTGTACACAATAAACTGCTCTGTTCTAGTGTAGTTAATGAAAACAGGCAACAGTCTGCAGCATTGCATTACTGAAATATTACTAGAGCATTGTATTACCAAAGTATTACTGAAATAATTACCAAGTTACAATTTTATGTACCAGTTTTAGTCAGTGCTATGATTTGAATATGTCTTCCCAAAAGCATGTGTTGGAAACTTAATCCCCAAAGCAACAGTTTTGGGAAGTCGGGCCTAATGAGAGGTAATTAGGCCATGAGGGCTGAGTGAATGAATTAATGTAGTTATTGCAAAAGTAGCTTTGTTATAAAAGGGAGAATTTAACCCATTTCAATTTTCTCTCTCTCCTTTGTCCTTGCCCTCTCCTGGCCTTTCTGCCTTCAGCCATGGGATGATGTGGGAAGAAAGCCCTCACCAGATGCTGACATCATGATCTTGGACTTCCCAGCTTCCAGACTGGTAAGAAATAAGTTTCTGTTCATTATGAATTATACAGTCTCAGGTATTCTGTTATAGTTACATAAATGGACCAAGAGAGTCAGGGAAGCAGCATGAAACTGTTTATGAAACTTTTGCATCTGATGCAGGCTCCTGTGCTCTGTCTACTCATTTTTATTTTTAACTTTGTGACTTTATTACTTGCGTCTCCTAGAATAAACCATTTAATCTCTTTGCACTGGGGCCTCATAATCTACAAATGGGAAGAGTAGGTTAGAAAACTTCTGATCTCCTTTCTAGATGTGGCATTCCATGATTCCAGATAGTGGAATACAATAGGGTGGGCTTTTGTTTCCCTCTCCTAGAGTAGATGAGAAATCATGTAAGCAGAAAGCCCATTTATAATGCTTTCCTGCCTCATATTTTTTCTCAGACACAATTGGAGTACAATAGATATTTAATAGATCCTTGTTAACTGAGTAATGTCCCTTCTGTATGATCAGGAGCCCTCAGAGACTTTTGTAAATATTCTCAATTTAGACTTCAGGGCATTAAAGGAAGGTGCTTCGTTTTGCCAGTGACATTCTTTTTTGATGCAACTAACAGCATGGATTTAGCTTTTGCTTTATGTGAGTAAATCAAAGTTGTTAAATTCAGGCATCTTCCTGGAATAAATGTGAGCTGCTGTAATTAGAAACTTTTTCTGTCATAATTATGTTCTAGAGGCTGAGACATGGGTTCATTTTAATAAATGGAAAAGAAAAGTTACCCAGGCCAAGGAGATTAATCTTTGGGAGAGAGTCTAGCAGAAATAGAACATCTTACCTCAGAAACTGGATGAACAAATACCCACATGAGAGAAACAGAAACCACAGGTCATAGAAAAAGGCTCTGAACCACAAGAAGAATGTGAAAGAAAGGGGCTGAATTCTGACCACAGGAGGAGTCACAAAAAATCTCCCTTTGTGTGGTTCTCAGTGAGCTTGTCTGAAAGGGAAATGAGTGGTGAAGGGCTTTTAGTTTTAAATTTTAGTCAAAAGAAAAATCTGTTCTGTTGCATTATGGCACATGCAGAAAAGAAGAAAAATCAAAGTAATGATGAGGAGGACATTTAAAGGGGGAAATAATATAACTTTCAGTTAGTATGTTTGTTTCCTTTAAAAATATACAACATTTGGCATAGGTCACATGTATATCACTGAGGATGACAGATGATGGGGAGATGTAAAGTATGAAAATGAAAATAGTCATTTAAAAAATCTTAATAATTTTGAGGACATGTTTAGAAAACCCTTAAGTCAGTATCTTCCTACCCTTTTTATATCATGGTTCATACTAAAAAATAAAAAAAGATAAAATTTGTTCACATCACAGTGGTGCATACTCTCAAGGGTGGTAGGCCAGCCCTGGGATTTGGGGTACCTCATGCCCAACATGACCAGACCTGGGGGCTGAGGGATTAAGTAGTTTTGCTCACCTGAAATTTATTTTTGGAACACTTGTCAATCCTGTAAGCCATCTAATACTTTTTAGTAGCATACCGTGGAGAGAGACCAGACCTTCTTGGCAGCATGGAGGATTATCATTATTATTTATCAAGTCACTGCAAAATATAGACAAATATTGTTTTAAACTTATTAAATTGTAATGGACATGATTTTAGTAGAATTGAGCTAGTGCTAGCTGTTCGAGTTTGTTGGACTGTGGTCACAGGTACCAGTCATGCACACAGAATTACCGATTATCAAACATAGGCTAAAACATTCTACTAATTGTATACTTTTCTTGAGTTGCTTTTTATGGAGTAGTAATAGTTTCTTAAAACTCCGTCATCAATATTGGCCTTATTGTCTATCTCTTTCTTAAGTTTTCCTTAGTTAATAGAGTGTAAGAAATCAACCAGTTTTATTATTATCTGAAAATTTCCAGCTGCATCTTGAGCGTTTTAATGAAAAATTTTTAAATCACCATCAGCCATGTATTCTAATTAAATGATATTCTGCCTTGTGGCTACTTTTTGCAATTAGTCCTTGAGATACAGGTTGTTTTGTTTTCTAATATGCAGGGAAAACAAAATAATAATAAATATGTTATTGTGTTAACTAGAGTAAAGGTTGTAGCAAAGAGACTTCAAAGGCAATGGTGAAGCATCTCCTAGCAGTAACAGGTCAGGTAGACATCTTCTACTTCCCAAGGTCATCCAGGGACCTAGGCTAGAAGGGCAACTTGGCCCTCCTCTGGGGCACTGGCATCATCTTCATGCTTGAAGTTGGGTGGGCGCATATCTAGGTTCCAGCTGCCAGCCATATATTGAGTTTATTAAGATATCAAACTAAAAATTAAGTTACACAAACACATGCACACACACACGTTTTATAAAGCCCAGGTGGTCTAGGCACACACAGAGAAATAAAAAAAAAAAAAAAAAAGCACAGAAAAGAAAAACAGTTGTCCATATGTGCTGCTTCATTCACCAGGCTGATTTTATCCAACTTGCCTTTGACTTTTCATGATACAGGCATTTGCTGGGCTTTCCTCTTTACTCTTTTTGGTTCTTCATCTTCTTTTCTTGATTCCCCTGTTTCAGTTCCTGTTTCTTCTCCTTCCCTCACTGTTACTTCAGGAACCAGAGGTTTCCTCTCAGCTTTGAGATATGGCAGTTTTAGGATTTGACAACTTTGCCACCAATTTCTAACCAGAAGCTAAAAGGGTACTGCAAGTGCTCTGTTTCTATAATTTTACATCTCAGGTGGCTCCTTGGTGGCAGCATGCACTTCCCAGTTCATTACATCCCCCTTTTAGATATTTCCCGTGATCCTGGCCTGGTCTCTGTGTTGCTCCTCAGCAATTTTAACATCCCTGTTTCCTTTTTGCATTGATTTTCCCAGAACCTGTCCTTAGCCTATCCACAGATATCCAGGGGAGGTGGATCTCTTCTTGCTCTCAATAATGGTCCACTGGTCAGCTACTTTCTGGAAACTGTCTCTTACCTCAAATCAGCATCAGTTATATTTCTCCTTAGCCTAATTCCAGAATAGACAATCCTCTGGCCATTCCTTTTCTTTCTTTATTCCACTTTGTTTTTATGCTCTTTCTTTACTTCTCTTGAGAAGTCAAGTAAATCTTCTCCATTTGATGATTCACCTGCCACTGCAGGGTCTTCGTCAAAAGCCTAATTTTGCAGTTCAATATTTTGGAAAAAGAATTCTGTGTTCTTTATTTTTAGAGTTGATTACTATTAAACGGACATCCTTCAGTGAAGTCGCAGTTTCAAAATTGTGGAAATACTTAGGGAGTGAGTCTGCAAATAACCAAGTCATCGTTCTAATCTGTGAAGCTTGAAAGATACATTTAGCAAATTGTATCCAGCATAACCCAGGGATATTGAATATTTTTAAAATGATTTAAAAGATAATTAAGGATATCAAGCAAGAAGAATCAAACTCTCAAAATGGTTAGCTGGTATAAAAATCTATGTCCTTTAGAGGCTTTTTGATGATCACTGAGATATTACCTCATCAATTTGGATAACTGGTAAGTCTCCCTTACCTGAAATCAGTTTTATTTCTCCTTACCCCAACCCCAAATAAATCATCCAAACAAATAATTATTTGTCATAATGCCATAAAAATCAATTGGATTTAAGGTAAAAGGTAAATTTTCTGCTAGTTGGGTAAATTGCTTTACCTTGCTCTATTTGCTATCTATAAAACAGGAAGAGTAACACCTTTTTCTATCTAATAGTGCTGTTCTGGAATCAAAGAAAGGATTTCCATTAGAATTGTGAATCCTGTTTGGACTTTTTCTCTTCTTATGCTATACTTAGCTGCATGCATGTCATCTCTGGATCAAACCGTAGTCATATGACAGCAGAATATGTGGCTGACTGATCACAGCACCTAACCGCATCCCCTTTTTGCAGAATAGCCTGAATAAATACTTTTTATAAATAATGAACAATCTCCCTTTTAGATAATTTTGCCTTATTTAATTTTAACTATTTTATTATATAATATGCAAAGTTTATAACCTGATAAACTCATGTTTTGGAAGTAGATGCATATTAAACTTTAAATATATGATGTATTGCGTCAGAGATCTCAAATGATTCTAGCAGGAGCTTTGGAACTGGAATGACTTTTCAGAACTGACCCAGTTGAGGCAAGGGGCCTAGATCTTTGGACTGTGATCTGGGCAGTCCTTGACTGCAGGCTGCTATCAAAGGGGATGTGCAAACCTGGTGAGGCAGCATCTATAAGCCAAATGCAATTCCTGGAATACAACTAATCAGTGAGCTGTTAGCAGCCAAAATTCCTGGGTGCTGGGAGGTAAAGCACCTCAGTTCTAACGGGAGATTGTGTACTGCATTATACACCACTATCCACCCTTTGTATCTTCTAGAAATAACTGCTTCATATAGTGAGCTCAGATCCATCTGGAAATAGCTGTTGTTGGGTTCTGGAAGAGCTCCTTTTCCGGGGAAATCTTACAAGAGGTCAGCGGAATGAAGAACTTCACCAACACCACCACCGTATTTAGTCTTGAGGCCACAACTGTTACTCGTTGCCTTTCTCTTATATTCCCCATTCCAGTTTCCTGTCACCCTCAGCCAGGCCCCCTGTCTCCTTCTTCCTCTTAGGAAGAAGCATGATTTTACTTTGCTTCCTCTGCCCATGGGAAGCCCCTCAAATGGGAACCCTGCCCCAGTCTAACATTACCGGCCACTGGGTTGTGAGTTGGGCTAATTCTATGTTAGGCAAGCCCCTTTGACCCTTTCCCCATGCTATGTTCTTTGACCTACATGTATCAGTAATATTTTGGCTTCCACTTTAATCTTTTAATTTTTTTTCTCAAATAATGAGAACCTAGGTAGGAAGAAGGACATTATTCCGTGGGAGACCATCTAAGACCAACCTTCCTCCACTGTAAATGTTTGGTAACGGTGTTGGTGATGTCTAACGAGGCAAATGCCTCTTGCAGTTGTTCTTTCCAGCTGTAGACTGATCTGAGTTTCAGTTCAGTGGGCTTGGTCCTGTCAGTGTTTAACTGTAACTCCAAGTAGGAAGAATGCCCTACCATCTCTTGAGTGACACACTATTCCTGTATGTTCACAAAGCTTCGCAGAACATTCAGGGAGTTTGCCCTCTTAGTGTTTGTCATACGTTTTATTGCTCTCTCCTCTCCCTCAGACTCTGGTCCTGCATCAAAGTGCAATATGAGTGTCAGGCATCAGCCATACTTAAAGTAGTATTTCTGCTAGCTCTGTCCAACTGTTTTCAGGCCAAATTTGTGCATCACAAAACTTTCTCCTCATAGGATGAGTATTTCATAGGTAGTTGTGTGGTCTTTTAGGGAAATTGGCCCTGTGAGTTCGTGCCTCTAGTTTTTCTGGTATGCACTAAATTCACATCTCCTGTCTGAATCCTGGGGAACCACAGGTATGCTTTACAGAGCTGCACGTGACGTTTTCTTAGAATTCTGACTGATACTTGATGATTGGCCAGTTTTAACCTCAAAGCGTTTATGTCTATATGGGATGTAGCCCTAAATTGAGTCAAAGCAATCGTGTGGAAAATACATGTTGCATGGCCAACTTGATTTCACGTAGTTTTTTCTCAGTTGTGAAATTTTCCGTCACTTACTCTTTTCCTGCTTCTTGGCCCTCACCTCCCTTTTCCTTGTTGTTTTTGGCATTTTGCCTCCTAAGTGGTGCCTGAAATAAGCTTTTCACATATTGTTCTCATCTATAGCTTGTATCTTATTTTCCAGTCAGCTCTATCTCAAAGAACACCGCAGGGTTAGAGAGATAACCTCTGTCCAATATGGAAACTAAGTAAGACTGCGTTGTGATAGAGAAATTGCCCTGTTTTTTTTTTTTTCCTTTTTCCCCAGGATGGATCCATATCTCTTTAGAGATGAAATAAGGAACTGCTTCTTTCTGAAAAAAATTTAAATTTATACCAATGTTTTTGTATTCATTAGGATAAAATTTCCTAGCGACACTAACAAATAATTCCCACCTCTCAATGGCTTTTATGATCACTCACAAAATTGCCAGTGTGAGGTGTGTGGCTTTTCTGGGTAATTCCTTCGTGTGCCTTTGCAATGTCAAGTTCTTTGGCTTCTAGCAGTGCTCCTTCTAGAAGGAAGAGTGTGGAGAAGAGAGAATGGTTAAGATGTCTCATTGTGAAGCCTAGAGCCGGTGGCTATTCTTTCTGCTCACATTTCACCAAACTCAGTTTTATGGCCTTAATAATTCAAGCTAAAACATCAAATTACAATTTGAGATAAAGTAACAAATTGGAGGTAAAAGAGCTACTGGAAAATAAATATCCAGTCAAATATTAACTGTATAGAAACATCCATAGAAGTTTCTATATTTGCCATCTACTTCAACAAGGACTGGGAAATTTAGTCTTCCTGGTGCCAGGGAGAGGGCCTAAGGCTGCTGAACAGATAGTCTCTACCACATCTCCTAAAACAAACAAACAAATGGAATAAGTTTTGGACATTATCTACAGCTAAAGTAAAAAGATATGGATGTGAGCAAAGTAGTATTAGTAATTAGTAGGACAGACTTATGCCAGCTCTTTTGGGCTCCAGTAATACCAGAGTTTTATATTTATTTGTGAGTTACAGAGCATGCAATTCATCCAGTGATCAAGAAGTTCACAAAATAATTTGGTATACTTTGAATTCAGTTCACTGTGTTGTATGCCTCTTACTTCTCTGAAGCCATAAACTTCCTCCAGGACAGAATGAACTACTCTCTCCTCTGAGCTGTCATGACACATTTTTCCTGTCTGTCAAGGGAAGGCTCAGATAAACCCCAAGAATTCCACAGGAGCAGAAAGAGAAGGGGAGGGATGTTCATGGTTTCTTAGCTTTATAGCATCCCATGAAGAAGCAGGTTTAGCTTGCGCTTGCTGCTCCCAAATACCTCCCCTTGTTGTTTTTTTTTTTTTAAATAGAATCTTTGGAATGGAGTAGACAGCACTCAGCTGATTCAGTGATAGCAGAGAGAGGACTTGTAAGAGGAGAAAAACTTGATGTGACTTGATGCCCAGGGAGGTTGCATACAATGCTGATATGCACAGTATCTCCCACTATGGGGAGGAAGAGCCACCAGTCCCATTTGACTTTTTCCCAGGGACCTGAAGAGAGCCCCTAGGCAGGTCATCTATCAGGCAATCTTGTCTCTCCTTTATACCTCTTTTATAATGCTTATAGTCTATTTTACTACAATTCATTTGCACCCTTATTTCCAAGAGCGTAGTGCATTTATTTTTACCTTATTATTTATCATTTAAATGGCTCTAGCACCTAGCGAGGCTTATGGCACATAGCAGGTGTCATTATTGGTGAATATGTTAATTTATTGATTAAGGATCAGACTCTTTTCTAGACTACTTTAGTACTTCTTACTACCCCATAGACAGTGTGAACTGTAACCAATCTAGTCAAAATTATGCCAAATAAACATTTTTGGAAGTATCTTATTTAGCTTTTCTCATGGGAACATGTTCTACCTATTACTTCTTCATAGTGGGTCATTTCTCACATTAACTGGCTGATTTAAGAAAAAAGCACTAGACTAGGAGTACAATCTGTTTTTATAGCCAATTCATGCTGACGGTCACAAGGCAGAGGATAAAAGATGAAACCAGAGCAAAATGTGTTGATCTTACTGACTTAAACCAAGCCTACTGAATTTTTTACTTTCTAGGTTTGACTAGACTAGGAGTGTATACTTCAGGGGGTTGGGAGAATATCTGAAATTTACATCATTGCAGTTGTTTTTCTCGATGCAAAAATAAGGGATAAAAAAACACCTCCACTCATTTTGAGGAGTTAAGGCAAGGATGATTGAACTGAACAAATCTGCCAAACAGAAGAGTGACTGGCTACCTTAAGTCCTCAGTCCTATTTTTGTCTCTATTGTCAAGAAGTGAACACTGCAATCATTCCACCAGTCACATAGACCCACCTCCCGCAGGAGGAGACAGAATTCCTGCCCCACTATTGATTTTATCACACACCTCCATGCTGTCTAGTGCTGTGGATACCCATGATGGCTTTTGTTTATGTTTGATAGTTGTTTTTTTTTTGTTTGTTTGTTTTTTTTTTTTTTTTTTTTTCCCATCTCTTGGCCTGAATCGTAGATTCTGGTTTTGTTTCCTGTCTATAAAAGGTGCTTTGACCTTAGAGCTATTACTCGCTGCAATTCTTTTGAGTCTCTTGATCCTTGTTTTTGTTCTCAGCCTGGATGGTATCTTGAAGCCTTTGCTTTTGTCCAAGATAAAAGTGAGCTTTGAGAGAAAACATGTGGAATGTTTCACATACATGGTGATTGGAATAAACCATTATCTACTGAAAATACTGCATAATTTATTTTGCATGTGGAAACTCTTGAAGCTGTATGCTTTAATCTTCCTCCAGTGCTACCATATTCTATTTCCAAATTGTTTAATGAGCATTTGTAATGGAAGGACCTCATCGACAGTATGTTAGAGCAAAGGACATTGCTGTAATCTTGGGAGCGCAGCCCAGTCACCTCAGATGTATCCTATATTTCTCTGTATTAATCATTCATCGAAGCAAATTGCTCTCCAAGTATTGCCTATTCTCCCTGTCCTTCCCATTGCCTTGATTAGTGCCCTATTTTAGGCTCAGATTTTCGTTTGCTGGGCTACAAAAGCAGCCTCATATTTGGCTTTCCTTCCTCTATTATGTCTTCTTTTGCAAGAATCTAGAATTACCCTTTTTAAAACACAAAGAAATCATCTTCCTTCCATGAAGAAGCATGAGGTAATGGAGAGTCTTTGGAAAGACACAAACGTAGGTTCCAGTCGTAGATCTGTCATCCACTAGTTATATGCTGTTAGATATTTTTTCCCACTTGTTTCTGCATTTGTGGCTCAATAAAACGAGCCTAACAATACTTATCTCAAAGAAGTTTAATGTGGATTAAATAGGTAATACATGTGTCCAGCACAGTGCCTGTCCCATAGTAGACATTCAGAGACAATTATGACTTTATACTCTTGCTTAAAATGTCAGAGGTTACCTATCATGTAAAAGATAAAAATTCACACTCTTTAGAGTAGACTGTATCTTCTCTCTGAATCTGCCCTAAACTGCCTTTTTAGCTTTACCTCTTATACTTTCTCTTTCCCTATATATTCCAGTCAAACTAAATAAATCACTATTGCTGAACACAGTATTTTTTTTTCCTAATTTCCTGACATTTTCGGACTATTCCCTGCATCTCAAAAGTTCTCACCTCCTTTCTCCCTGATTGGTTTATATTTGTTCTTCAAGATCCACCCTAATATCCCTTCTCTGTAAAAAAAAAAAAAAAAAAGAAAAAAGAAAAAAAGAAAGGACAAAATAATCCAGCTAATACTATAACAAGTAAAAGTAAAAGTGAAAGTTAAACATAGAACAAAAACAAATCCAGTACTTTTCCTGGATGAACAAAGCCAATGTCTATTATAATGTATTATTTGAATAACTTTTTTGCTAAGGAAATCTTCCAGGAAGTCTTATAGTTTTTATTTAAGAAGTGCAGAGGGCTGGTTTTTCTTTCTTTCAAGTGACATACGGAGTGTTCATTTGAAATGCTCCCTAAAATGTTTGAATTTCAGCTAGGTGGCTGCAAGACATCTGACCATGCTTCAGAGTTTGACCGGAGAGGGAGCGAAGAGGATGTAAGCATTAAATTCTAAAACATAACAAACATAACCAACAAAGTTTTCTAAATTAAAACAATTTGCTTACAATACACTGTTTCTTCTTATTCAAATAAATGAACTCTCTAATCCTGCAAGCTTGACTTGTTTCTCGGTCATCAAGTGTACCATATAGATCTTCCCTAAATGGGGGCAATATTCCAAATTAAGGCATGGTTCCCATACATTTCTAAACTTGGTTCTATTGGACTTAGATTGACATTCCCAGCCTAATCTATCAGTTATGGAAGTTATGGAAGTTTTATAGTAAATTTATATAGCCAACTCTAAATTATAACAAAATCCTTTTTTGGCTTAAAATTTCAATTTGAGAAGGTAAAATATTAAAAGTATGGCACTTCAGTCATTCAAATGATCAAATGAGATATATTAAAATGCTTCACCAATGCTTTTTCCTTTTTCTTTTCTGTTCTCTTCTTCTCGCTCCCTCCCTTCCTCCTGCCCTCTCTTCTTCTCTCCCTCCCTCTTCCCATCTCCCTTTTCCTTTCCCTTCCCCCCACCTCTTTCTGTCTTTTTCTTTTTGTCCTGTTTTCAGATTCAAAGTAAAGGAGTCACTGAGGACTACATACCAAGTCAAACATTGACTGTAGAGAAATATCCATAGAAGGTTCTGTATTTTGCCTCTGTTTTTTTGTAGGAAGGTTTCATTTAGGTTAGACATGTAGTAAGATATGAAATTTTGCTATTAGGATGATACAGTTTCAGCTTCAAGATACTGTTCTCAACAAAAAGGGTAGAATTTTTTCTGTGACTGGTAATTTTTGTTCCATAGATGTTTTTATCTTGGTCTTGAAAAAATTCTATAGCTATGTAAAAATAATTTATATGGTTGACATTTTAAACCACCTTTTACTATATTTTTCCCTCACAAATTTTATAAATTCTTATATCCAACAATAAACTGTCAAAGATTTCTACTGGTATAATACAGCCCATGTTTGCACACAGAAACGAAGAAACCTGAACTTTATTCGACGTAGGCTAAATGGGTAAATATGCAATTTTTATGAGACATCATTAACTGCATTTTCATTTCCATAGATTCGTAGCTTTCTGGAATAAGCATATTGGAAAGTACTTCAAAATCAGCTTGAGAAAAGTAAATTGTAAAAAACATTTTTGGTTTTTAGCCATGCATATTGTTTACTGCCATTGCTTTAGTATCACAACAGAACATAGCCTGTGAACTGAAAATCAGATTGTTCAGTTGGATTACATTTTTTAAAAAGTAGATATCACTAGCTCTAATTATATTCTGTGAATGATCTAATGAAACAATCACATAATAACAAAAAATGACAATAGGCTGGGCATGGAGGCTCATGCCTATAATACACAGCCAAGGCAGGTGTATTACTTGAGGTCAGAACTTTGAGACCAGCCTGGCTGACATGGTGAAACCCTGTCTCTACTAAAAATACAAAAAAAAGCTGGGGGTGGTGGTGCGTGCCTGTAGTCCCAGCTACTTGGGAGACTGAGGCAGGAGAATCACTTGAACCCGGAAGGTGAAGGTCACAGTGAGCCAAGATCACATCATTGCACTCCAGTCTGGGCAACAGAGTGAGACTCCATCTCCAAAACAACAGGAAGAAAAAAAAAAAAACAGAAAAGAAAAGAAAAAAAGTGACAATAAAAAGAAAAATTATCTTTTCAAGTATTTTACATTACATTATTTTGAATCTATGCAACCAGGATGCCTATTTTTTTTGTTTTTTGGTCAAAATAAAGAGGTTGCTTGTTTTGATCATCTCTCCAAAATTGAATGGTTTTTGGCATTTTGTCAAGAGAAGAATCGGCAGCATGTATTGTGTGACAGGTGAGTGTATTAGACAGTGGCACTTCTTGCTCCTCACGGTCTGGAAGGCCTGGACTCTGATTAATGTGACAGTCCTTAAAAGCTACTTGGGAGCTACTTGGGAGGCTGAGGCAGGGGGATCACTTGAGCCCAGGTGGTCGAGATGGCAGTGAGCTGTAATCACACGATTGCACTCCAGCCTAGGCAAGCCTGTCTTAAAACAAAACAAAACAAAACAAAACACAAAACAAACAAAGAAAACCTTGGAGAATTGCTTTAACTTTGAAAACTGGAAGGGGTTAGGAAAGGGCATTTTAGATAGAGCGTAGAGTGTAATCAAAGGCTGGACATAGTATTGTACAAGATAAGGTCAGTAATCCAGTGTGACTCAAGGTAGGAAGGATACCCAGAGGTGAGTAATGAGAGTTATCCCATGAAGGTTACACAGGGAGGGTTTTGAAGCCCAGAGGGAGACATTTGTACTTCCTTTTATATGTCATGGGACATGACGTGGCCAAATCTGTGTTTCAGAAGATGTTTGTGGCTGTTCAGAGTATGGATTAAAGAAAAGAGACTGGAAAGACAAAGAACATGTCATGTGAATTGGCAAACCATGAAAGTCTACACTAGGACGGGGATAATTAAAAAACACCACATGATGTGCCAACCACAGACACTGATTGTAGAAGAATGAGTGACAGAATCTGGTGATGGAAAGAGTTAGGAGAGAGAGAGAAAACTGCTGCTACTGCTTATTATCATCATCATTATTATTATTATTATCACTGGATTCGCAAGTTTCTGTTACAAGGTGACCTGATAAAGTATGGAATAAAGCATAAAGTGGAAACAGTTTAAACTCTGTCCCATGAAAACTCAGGAATAGTTCTGTTTATACCTGATCTGTATATTGCCCCTTACCATTCATTCCTGTGTGCCTGATGACTGGGCCAGTTCATAGTGAGATTATCTATACATTAACCATATTTCATTATGATGTGTGAGTGACTGATTATCAAATAAGATAGAAAGCACAGGTGCGCAGGGAGATAAGAGCTGTATAGGCTATCCAGGAATATGCACACTCTTAATTTTTCTACTCTTTGTATGTGAGCGCTTTTGTGGAGTCTTGTTTTTCTGCTTAGGTGACACTTAGGACCATTGTAGACTTTAGCGATTTAGGAAATGCCTTCTGGTCAGTGGGTGGCAGTGTTGCATAGAAGAAGGAGAATAGGTTGTAATTGGAAGATTTGTGAGCAATCCCTGGTACTGTGACTGTCCCTTAATTCCCAGGTTCCCAACCATGGATTATAAAATCATCTTCGGAATCACCTGTGGCTTTCTTTTAAATATAGTTTCCCATATCTATCCTTTGGAGATTTGATTCAGTCATTCTCATTTTTGTCTTGCTTATACCCCAAAATAGGGGTATGTGTATGTTGTTTTTTAACATTCTAGATAATTTTGAGAGTTACCTAAAGTTAGGAGCTAGTAACTTAATCTTTCTGAGTCTCAGCTTTCATAGGATTGCTATGAATGTTAAATGAGAAAATATATTGAGATTTTATGAATTTTAACTCACAATAAAGTATATGTTGTTAATTAGATTACTTCTTGAAATAACTTTTCTATCCCTTTTTAAAAGATTTCAATTTCTCATTGAACATGAGATCATATACTTATTTGATTTTGTGCCTTGTGATAGCAGAGGAAAAATGATGAATTCTGTCCAAACTAATACATAAAATGTAGTATTCATTAGATAATAGTTTTAGATATTAAAGAGATGGTAGACAGAAAAGTCTTGTTTGAATTATTTATTTTTAAAATCTTAGGAATAAATGCAAGTTTTTAAAAGTAGCAAGGACATGTAAACATAAATTGCTTCTATATATTTTAATTTAAAAAATCCACATTTATTATTAACACTAATAATTTAACTTACAAATATATTCTGACTCCCCGGTTTTAAGAGCAATAGCCTAAGTTAAATACACAGTTCATCTCTTCCAGAGTCAAAAACAATAAAACAAACAAAATAACACCTACAAGCAATAGTAGCAATGGTGATTTTTAAACATATACTTTAAGTTAATGGGACTTCAGTAGTTCAATACAAACTATATAATATGCAGCGTAGATGTCAGTTGACCTTGACTCTTACAGCATGTTGTAATCCGTTTCACAGCCTTTAGTCACAGCTTCCGTGTAACTAGAGTTACCTGGCCTTCCCAGTTCTGAGGGGCTTTCTAATACACAGCTCCACTGTTTTTTATGACAGTACCATAGTGTCTTCTTCCTTCTGCAGTCTCTCAGTTTTTGTCTTGCTTATGTTTCTTCAACTCTGCGCCTGGACAACTTTCATGTTAATACATTCTGAGTCATTTGTTCTCCCTTGGCCTGTCAAGACACCCAAAAAAGGCCAAGTTGTTCACCCAGGGAGCCATACTGGCACATTCCTTTTGCACTTGATTCTACCTTTTTGTTCCCTTCAGCCAGGGACTGGTCACTTCAGACTATTAGCCTGAAGGTCATTTAGAAGATTTTTGTAAATATCTGATTTGAGGAACCTGGGATAAGAGTCCTTTTCCATAAGAGTATATATGACTTTTTGTGCTTCATCAAAACATGTGGGGGTTGGTGCTTTAATCTTCTTAGCTGTAGATTCTCGAGTGCGGAAATCAATATTGATCTAAAAAGAAATCCTTGTTAGTTAATATATACTTCTTATTTATTGCAAATTTTATGATGTTACTGTGTTTTTTGAAGGACCTCAGAAAGTGATTTTAAGGCTTCATTTAAATCAATTCAAATATCTCTTAAATGCCTTTCCAAAATCAGCTTTCTACTAGGTGTGCAAGAGATAAGAAATATTACAAAAATGACTTAGTTTCAAGTTTGCTCACAGTGTAGTTGGGAGATGCAAAAGAAGCAGATGTGAAAAATTTAAATATCCGCATAAGATGATTCATCTATCACAAAGAATGATATGGGCATTTAAGATTTACAGGAGGAGAAGGCTCTTTTTGCTGCTAGTTTCTGCTTGGACCAAGAATATTTAGCTGGTACTACTGTTAATTGGAAATACTTTTGCTGTTGCAATTGTATGCATTATGCTAATCTTTATTTTCTTATCCAAAACGAGAGCACTCATTAAGGACTTCCTGACACAGAGTTCTTGTCAGTTATGACACCCTTAGCCTTTTCCTCACCCTCATCATGGCAGCTAGCTTAGTAAAACCAGTCTCTTCATTCTACTGTGCTGAAATCTTCACCAATATAGAAAATTAGATCCTCATTGCACTGAACTATGTTTATATGCCTAAGTATATAGAAGTAAAATTATATACCCCAAGAGGATTTTATCTTGTTGTATATATTAAATGTTATTTCTGCGTTTAGGGTTTTTTACAGAGAAACCGATGATGGAAGCTTAATACTCACTTGTTTAGCAGCATCTGAATGTACAAATGCTTTATATATCTTTTCTGCTTTGCAGTGCAAAAGATCAGACTCTGTTTTCTTATACTCTTCACAAGCCAGCCAGAACTCAATATTTTCCTCACTGAATTCAGACTTTAGGAAACTTCCAAAGACATCTTGACCAGCTAAAAAGAAAGTGGGTGGGGGATGGGGGGGAGATAATTAAATTGAATGAACCAACAAATGAATAATTTGAGGAAGAAATGTGTAAGAAAAATACAATTGCATCCTATTCATACAAAGTAAGAGATGGCTACTGCTGAAATAGCTGTGCCATAGTTTGTAGAGATGAGAAGGCATTTGAAATTCCTTCATTCATAGAAGAGGAATCTGTGGTCAGACAAACTGATTCACAGTCACCTTGCTGCTTAATAGTGGCTACTGAACTATGCTTTGCTTCTATGTGCTATTTGAATTGAAATTGTGTTCCACTGAATATAAAACCATATTTTATATGTGCCCAATCTTAGCCAGAGTAGAGAGTATACTAGGGAACCAAACACTGACAAAAGGCTTTAACATCACATTAATAATTAGTAAATATAATTTCCCCATCTAATTCGTAGTAGCCAGAAAATGTTAGGTCTATATATGATCTGCAGGCCTGATGTGCTGATTATGTTTGCTAGGGTTTACTGAGAATTTTATATTGCACTATTTATGGTCCATATCTATTTGTTTAGCTGAATTATAAACCAAGTCAGTGGAGCTAGAGTGAACAACTTGATTCCCAAGTGAGGCTCCTTAGGGTGTCTGTGGGGAGAAAATAATAATCTCACTCTTTAGAGATAGAGACCACGCTGCTCATCTTCACCTCTGAAAAAGGTCCTAATCTCAGTAGAATTTTAATGCCCAAGGCAAGGGGAAAGCAAGCTGATTTCATTCTTTACCTTCTCTCATCAGAAAATCTCCACAAGACTATTTGTGCTTTAAAATCCTTCTATCATATTTATGTTATAACAACTATCATATTATAATAATGCAATTATTTATGTTATGTGTCTCAACCACCTTCAGGGCAGTAAGAGACTGTCTTTGATTTTGAATACTTGGTACCTCTACAGTGTCCTCTATGTAAGGGTGAGATGAATGATGAATGTATGAAAGATAATTAATTGAATGAATGAATCATTCTTGTTACATACAAGTGTACAAAACTACAGTCTTTAGGCAGATTTCAAAATGGCAATGTACATGTTAAAATATTGGGCTTAGTTTTAAAAGCTTTACATATCAGAATCCCAGCACAATGTTTGATTTTATCTCTATAATGATCTTTGAAAATACCTATTGTCTTAGCAAATTTGTCTAAAAGGATTTGGCAGAGTTGAGTGCTAAGTCAGCATTATTAAGAGGCATACTATGCTGAAGTTATCAGTAACCACAGACAAACTAGAATACAACTTTTTGCATACTATCCTATGCAGAATACTGCATTTAGTGAAGCCATTCAAATTTTTTTAAAGTATTGAGCTGAACCCAGAAACATTCAGTAGTTATACTTACTTTGGTTGGCAAGAAGTTTTTCCAGAGATTGAGACCACTGCATTACTTCGGCAGCAGAAAGTCTACAGGGGACAAAATTTACATACATTAGCAATTTTTTTAGATGTAAGCCCAAATGAAATGAAAATGGCTGTTACATTTTGATAACTTCACAAACTAAAACTATAGTTCTAATAAATACATTAAAATTTATTGACAAAAAACAAAACTTCCCTTAGAGCTACTATAGTTATGAAAAAAACTGCCAATAAAGTGTGAAAAAATTCCAAATAGATAAAACCCAATATTTTTGCACACACATTTGTATTCAATTTACATTGGTACCGATGTAGTCTAAATTTATTTGACGTGTTTCTTAAAAGAAATGAAGTCTGCTGTGTACAGTGTTTACCCCTTGCTGGGAGATACAGACAATGCATAGGTTGCTGTTGTAAATGATCATGATAGTTCATTGTATTCGTGTACTTACATGTCCTTGGACTTGGAAGATTTCATTCCAGATTCCAGATGTGGGATCACAGATCTCAGGTATGCTTTCATATCCACCCCACTACAAAAGACATAAAAGTGAATATTCATATTTCTTCAGAATTCATTTTATTTGTCAGAAGACATAGATTAAATTTCTATAAGGAATAAGGTAATACTAAAAATTAATGATACAACATTTTGCTATATGCAAATAGAGCTCATTTTTATGAGTCAATGTCAAGAAAAACTACCCGATTTTATGCCATATCAAGTTTATTTTTTTATTACAACTGAGTATTACTTATTACTCACAACAGGCAATTAATTCCTCTGATCGGGGCTAACCTAAATGCTCACGTTGTCCTCTATTCATTCTCAATCCTTCTGCCATTAAAGACAACCTGTTAAAATTCACAAGTGAGACGCTGAACAAACTTACAAAGTCTTTGGCCTCCTTTTTTGTACTTTGTCTTCTAGAAGTGAATGAGTAGTTCCTTTCGATTCCTTTGGGTTAGCGGAGAAGAACATTCCTGGCATTTTGTCTAACTTTGGAGTGGAGATGGCTGCTGCTCGCATGGTGCTCTTAGCAAATATGCGCTAGTCAACGTCTCTGCTGCTTTATATAGTAAAATGCAGACAGGCACTTGCTGTTTAACGGAGTCTGTTTATCAAGTGATATTACCACAGACACTGGAAGTTCCCCCTTTCTTGGTGTGCTGTGACGTGTATCTTGAAAAAAAATAAGCATACAGTGATGTCTTGTGGTTGAAGCTTAACCAAACGAGAACAGGTCACTTGATTAGAAAGAAAGAAAATTAAACACACAGAAGTACACACACAAGTGTCACATGTCTAAAGCATTAACAACATCAGTCTTTGGTTCTGGAGGATATTTGTTTCTTTTAAAAGTTGCATGTTTCAATAAACTGTTACATTTTGTGTATTAATTTATCACATAGAAACTCACATAGAAATTCATCACATAAAGTTGTATCTTAATGCTTTGGATAGTCCTTGACTATAAAATTCATCTGATCAAAATATTTTAAGAGTTCTTTTTTTTTTTTCCTCAGGAAGCAGTGCAAAGTAAACAAATAATTTTTGTTTAATTATTTTTGCACATATCTGAAAGGAAGGAGAGTTATGAGAGGCTGTTTTCATGTTTTCCCACTCTAATTTGCATCCCTTATTTCCATGGCAGGGAATATCCATGTTAGTATTTTCCAAGGTTTGTGCTGGATATCCTACTGGTGATACATAAGACGATTTTAAAAGGTACATGGCTTTTAACATTATTTTCTTATCTATTAAGAATCTAATTAGTATATCAACCTTCGATTTTTGCATATTACTGTTTAGGAAAAGAATAAAGTTTCATTAAAACAAATTAAAAAAATAAATTTAATTGTATACAAATATGATATAATATGTAAATATACTGATACAATGGCCACAGTATCAGAGGAAAAACTGCTTAAGGTAAAATAAAAGTCTTTTTGGGTAGACCAATAATGTGTACTTCTTAGGTAATGATCTTTCACATTTTGGCATCATCTCTGGAGAGGTAATAGTTTCAGCTTCAATTGAGGTTAAAGTTTAAAAAACAGACAAACAAAACTCAAGGAACTAGATGACTAATCATTTATCAGGATAGAGAGGTTAGTAAAATACAGACTTTCAAGAGTTTCTATAATGAACATGGCTTATTTGTAGAGTACCCAGTTTAACTTAAGCTTTCTTGGATTTTACCCCTGAAAGGACAATACTTTCCTTTAAAAGGACAAAAAAGACTTTACTTAGAGATGCTTCTAATGGTATTAGGTAAAGCTGATAAGGGAAGGGAGTAAATATTTGAAGAAAACAATTTACAATATTATAAATTTCACTTACAGTCATTAACTTCACTATAATGAACTCATTCTATTGTATATAGCAAGCATCATTTTATGTTGGGAAGATAACATGACGCATTAAGAAAGAGAACTAGTGAGATGAGCTGGCCGCTTTGGAAGTGACCCAGATGAAACTGATGAAGCTCAAAGACCTATGACATAAAGGCATTTGTTTGTATACTTCCTGTGGTTCAGTCCATACTTACTTTCCTGTTAAAATCTTCAGCACTGTTCATGTTTGTTTATCTAGTGTCCTGTCACTCCTCTAGAGAATTGTAAGTTATGTTAGAGTAAATGATTTAAAAATTATTTTTAACAGACTGCTATTATTATCATCCAAATACACTGACAGCTTCCAAAGAACAACAGCAGGAGCCCCAGAAGTTATGGGGCCAAGTCAATTTGGGAAATGTTAGGTTCCTAACTTGTTAAAGAATCACACGCTCTTTAGATAGGGAAAATGGTTTTTTGAAATAATGTTTTCTTGACACCATGTTAAGAAACTCTGGTCTGAGATCAAAATAAACATTTGCCTCTTGTGTGTTTAGGAATTGCTCTGAGGCTGCCAACATTTTGCCACACCCCAATATAGATTTCGAAGCACAAGCATTTACAGTTGCATGCTTCCACATTTGAATAGAAATATAAACTCTTGAAAGAGGGAGTCCTTTCAAAATTCCTGTATCACAGTTGGCTTTTGAGGTCACCTTAGTCATGTAGTAATGCAGCTTCTCTCTCAGAGGCTATTTGCTAATCCAGGCAAAGTTGATATTTGTGCCAGAACAAGGCAAATTTGGTCAGGTTGTACCAGCAAGTTCTGACGAGTGCAAGGCCAGGCATTGAAAGTTCCATATTAATTTTAAAGAGGTTGCCCCTATCTGGCCCCTCTTTGTAAAATTCATTAGGAAATGATAAACTGTCAAATTGTAACTGTATTGAATCAATGACTTTGGTTGAAATTGTAGAGGATTTCAAAAAAGCCAGTAGAAGAAACAGTGGGTCTCACAAGCAATCTGGGTGTCAGTTTTTCCTCTATGAAACTGTGCTAAAAGGTCTAGGTTGGAGTTCTACGAAAAGGAATACTTCATGTAGTCTTAGTGTTATCTTTTTCTTTTTTAAGAAAAATTAATGGACTTCATTTTTACAGTGGTTTTAGGTTTACAGTAAAATTGAGTGGAAAGTACAGAGTTCCCACATACTCCCCACCCTTCACCTCACCTCCAGCGCCACCAGCACCATCCCTCACTAGTGTGAAATATTTGTTACAGTTGAAACTACGGCTACACAGCATTATTATCTAAAATCTATAGTTTACATGAGAGTTCACTCTTGGTGCTGTACATCCTATGAGTTTGACAGATGTATCATGATGTGTATCCATCATTATAGTATACAAAATAGTTTTCTTTCACTAAAAATCTCAGTGTTATATTTTAAAATATGTAGCAGATTGGTTCAGTGAGACATTTCAGATTATGGCTATAGATATTGATAGGAACAATAACAAAAATTTTAATCTTTCCTGAACTGAATTTACATTTGGTTTCAATTACTCTAATTACTGGAATGCTAGTAGGGGATGCTTTGCTTAAACCTGATGTTGTTTGAACCTTTAAAATGTTGCTAAAATCTTGTTGTGGATATCACAATTGTGAGACAAGGGATAATGATGAGTATAAGATTCTATTTTAAAATAAAAATGTATCTATATTGGAAAAGTCAGAGATGTGAACAGATAGTTTGATCCATTGAAACAAAATGTCTCGATTCAACAAACTTTAATTGCATTCCTACAGTGTATAACACATAAGATCCTGCAGATACAAAGAAGAATGAATCTCCATCTTAAGGGGTTCACTGTGTAGTAGGGCTGACAGATACTTGTGAGAGGTATCATCAGAGAGGAATGCACAGAGGAAAGAACACCGAAGAGTAATTAGCTCTGGAACTATTGGAAAGGAAGCAAAATCCTACTGTCTTTGCTATAAAATCAACATGTATCTATTATATGCCTGCTTCTGCATTTTTATTTTGTATTCCTTGGAAAGTTCAAATGGCTGCAATGGAGAAACTGGTCTTTAGCAGGTAGACACCTCTTTTATGTTGGAGGATCATGGAAAAATGGATCTCATATGTACTCACACATCTTCCCAAACTTTAAAAAGACTCTGAATGACTTTGTTGAATTAGTGTAACCACTCAGAACTTCCTGGGTCTTCAAGGTTTATAGGTAAGGCTACTAAAAGTGTTTCAGCTAAATTTCATATAGTTTATTTGAAAATTTGGAAAAGCTGCAACAAAGGTGAGTTTAGAAGGGTTTTTATCTGTGTGTATAGAAGGTTGGCAAAACTTTATATTATGTATAAATGAAAAGATAAAACATTTTAGATTTGTTTATGATTTTATGAAGAAATGTGTTGGGTTTTAATAAGAGCAAATATCTGCAACACGCTGAACAATGATCTCAGTAAGTACAACTGGGCAAGATAAGAATCTAGTTTCTTTTTCTCACTGAGCTCTAATCTTTCAGTCAACACCGACTGCCTCCTTTCTATAATTTGAGAATTTACAAGAAAATAGAACATGAGACCTTCAGTAAACTGAGTTTATGTGATTCAATTAGCATCATTCACCCTAAATCTAATTTTACCAGTTAAGTTCTCAATAATAGGCCCATGTTCCAAAACATTCTTGAAAGCACTGAGGAAATCTTTGGATAGTGTCATCTGTTGTATACTTATTCCACATTGGATTTATTGTCATTTAATGTCACACTATCACTTACAGTCCTTTCGACAAGAGAGAGTAGTTATGTCTGACTCTAGACTGTGCTTTGCAAATAAAATTTAGTAAGTACAGAAGCAGGTGCCTTACTCCCAAACCCAAGTAAATGGAGAACTAATACTGAATGAACAGTGACACATTATTTGGAGTTGGGATAGAATGTTCTGTTACATAACAATGACAATGCAAAAAAAAATGATGGACGTGCTCAAATATCTGCATGCAGAGGATTTGTAAAGGAAGGTGATATAGTTTGACTCTGTGTTCTTTCTAAATTTCATGTTGAATTGTAATTCCCAATGTTTGAGATGGGGCCTGGTGGTAGATGATTGGATCATGGGGAAGAATCCCTCATGGGTTGGTGCTGTCTTCACAATGCTGAGTAAGTTCTCTTGAGATCTGATTGTTTAAAAGAGTGTGACCCCTCTCTCCCACAGCTGTCTCTCTTGTTCTTACTCCTGCCATGTGAGACATCTGCTCCCCCTTCATCTTCTGGCTTGATTGGAAGCTTCCTAAGGCTTCCCCAGAAGCAGATGCCAGCTCTATGCTTTCTGTACAGGCTGCAAAATCATAAGCCAATTAAAGCACTTTTCTTCAAATAAATTACTTAGATTTAGGTATTTCTTTATAGCAATGCAAGAATGGCCTAGTGCAGAAAATTGGCACTGAAGAGGGGGGAACTGCTATAAAATTACTTGAAAATGTGGAAGCAGCTTTGAAACTGGGTAACAAGCAGAGGTTGGAAGAGTTTGGAGGGCTCAGAAGAAGACGAGAAGACGATGGACAGTTTGGAATTTATTAGAGACTGGTTAAATGGTCATGATCAAAATGCTGATAGTTATATGGACAATGAAGTCCAGGCTGAGGAGGTCTCAGATGGCAATGAGGATCTTATTGGGAACCAGAGCAAAGGTCATCCATGTTATGCCTTAGCAAAGAACCTGGCTGCACTGTGCCCCTGCCCTAGGGATCTGTGGAAGTTTGAACTTCAGAGTGATAATTTAGAATATCTGACAGAAGAAATTATTTCTAAGCTGCAAAGTGTTCAGGATGGGGCCTGGCTGCTTCTAACAACCTACACTCATATGTAAAAGCAATGACTTTAAGTTGAAAATTCTATTTAAAAGGGAAGCAGAGAAAAAAAAAGTTTGGAAAATTTCCAGCCTAGCTATATGACAGAGGAAGAAAAAGCTTTTAGGGGAGAGGAATCGAAGCAGGCTGTGGAGCAACCACTTACTAGAGATATTTGCATTATGAAAAGGTAGCCAAGTGCTAATATCCTAGACAATGGGAGAAAGGCCTCAAAAGCATTTTGAGACCTTCATGGCAGTCCCTCCCATCACAGGCCTAGAGGCGTAGGAGAACGGTTTTCTGGGCCATGCCCAGGGCTCTGCTGCTAGGTGCAGCCTCAGGACACTGCCTGGTGTCCTGGTGGCTCTGGCTCCAGACTCAGCTCAAAGGGTCTCAGATACAGCTGGGGCTGCTGCCTCAGAAGATGCAAGCTATAAACCTTGGCATCTTCCATGTGTTGTTAAGCTTGTAGGCACACAGAGTGCAAGAGTGAATGAGGCTTGGCATCCTCCACCTGGATTTCAAAGGATGTGCGAGAAAGCCTGAGTAGCCAGGCAGAAGCCTGCTTCAGGGGCAGGGTCCTCACAGAGAACCTCTACTAGTGCAATGTGGAGAGAAAATGTGGCTTTGGAGCTCGCACACAGAGTCCTCACTTAGGGCACTGACTAGTGGAGCTGTGAGAAGGGGCCACCATCCTCCAGACCCCAAAACGTTAGAGCCACTGGCAGCTTGTACCCTGTGCCTGCAAAAGCCACAGGCTCTCAATCCCAACTTGTGAGAGCAGCTACTTGGGCTGTACCCTGCAAATCCACAAGACATTGGGAGTCTACCCCTTGCTCCACTGTGCCTTCGATGTAGGACATAGAGTCAAAGGAGGTAATTTTGGAGCTTTAAGATTTAATGACTTCCCTGCTGGGTTCCGGACTTTCATGGAGCATGTAGCCCCCTCTTTTTGGCGATTTTTCCCTTTCGGAATGAGAATGTTTACCTGATGCTTGTATCCCCATTGTGTCTTTGAAGTAAGTAACTTGTTTTTTATTTTAGATGCTCATGGGGGAGGGGACTTGCCTCATCTCAGATGAGACTTTGGACTTTGAATTTCTGAGTTAATGCTGAAATGAGTTAAAATTTTGGGGGACTGTTGGGAAGACATGATTGTATTTTGCAATGTGAGAAGAAACTGAGGTTTGAGGGGCAAGGGGCAGAATGATATAGTTTGGGTATGTGTCCCCCCTAAATCTCTTGTTAAATTGTAATCTCCGGTGTCGGAGGTGGGCCTAGTAGGAGGTGATTAGTTCATGAAGGAGAATCCCTCATGGCTTTGTGTTGTCTTCATGATGGGGAGTGAGTTCTCTTGAGATCTGTTTTTTTTTTCTTTTTTTCTTTTTAATTGTACTTTAGGTTCTGGGGTACATGTGCAGATCATGCAGGATTGTTGCATAGGTACATAACATGGCAATGTGGTTTGCTGCCTCCATCCCCCCATCACCTGTATCTGACATTTCTCCCCATGTTATCCCTCCCCAACTTCCCTACCCCCCCCATCCCTCCCCTATTCACCCCTAAGAGACTCCAGTGTATGATGCTCTCTCCTCCCTGTGTCCATGTGTTCTCATTGTTCAACACCCACTTATGAGTGAGAACATGTGGTGTTGGTTTTCTGTCCTTGTGTCAGTTTGCTGAGAATGATGGTTTCCAGATTAATCCATGTCCCTACAAAGGACACGAACTCATTGTTTTTTATGGCTGCATAGTATTCCATGGTGTATATGTGCCACATTTTCCTTGTCCAGTCTATCATCGATGGGCGTTTGTGTTGGTTGCAGGTCTTTGTTATTGTAAACAGTGCCAAAATAAACATACATGTGCATGTGTCTTTGTAATAGAACAATTTATAATCCTTTGAGTATATGCCCACTAATGGGATTTCTGGGTCAAATGGAGTTCCTATTTCTAGGTCCTTGAGGAATCACCACACTGTCTTCCACAATAGTTGAACTAATTTACACTCCACCAACAGTGTAAAAGTGTTCCTATTTCTCCACATCCTCTCCAGCATCTGTTGTCCCCAGATTTTTAAATGATCACCATTGTAACTAGTGTGAAGTGGTATATCAATGTGATTTTGATTTGTATTTCTCTAATGACCAGTGATGATGAGCATTTATTCATATGTTTGTTGGCCTCATATATGTCTTCTTTTGAAAAGTGTCTGTTCATAGCCTTCACCCACTTTTGAATGGGTTGTTTTTTTTCTTGTAAATCTGTTTTAGTTATTTGTAGATTCCGGATATTAGCCCTTTGTCAGATGGGTAGATTTCAAAAATTTTTTCCCATTCTGTTGGTTTCCGGTTCACTCTAATGATTGTTTCTTTTGCTGTATAGAAGCTCTGGACTTTAATTAGATCCCTTTTGTCTATTTTGACTTGTTTAAAAGAGTGTGGCATCTCCCTCCCCACAACTGTCTCTCTCTCTTGCTCCTACTCACACCGTGTGAGACACTTGCTTCCCCTTCACCTTCTGCCATGATTGGAAGCTTCCTGAGGCCTACCCAGAAGCAGATGCCAGTGGTATGCTTCCTATATAGCCTGCAGAACCATGAGCCTATTAAACTTCTTTTTTTTTAAAAATAAATTACTTAGTAGCAGGTATTTCTTTATAGTAATGCAAGAATAGCCTAATACAGAGGTATGTTTTAAATATTAGAGAGCAACTTTAATAAATGACTGTTAACTTTCCAGGTTTCTAATAGCACTATTCCAGTAATTTACTTTTGCTCTCTAAACATCGAGGTGGCTAACAATAGAGACTTAGTTGCTTTGCTTTTCCTCATTAATTATATAAATTTCTTAGGAATATTTCTCAAGGTTGCCTGACATGTTCAGTTCTTTCCAAAACCATGCCAGTTATTGCTTGAGAATACATTAACTCCACTTTCTTCATGCCCTTCTAATGCTTTGCTTTTATGTCTATTTACATACACATTTATGTATATAATGTGTACACATAAATATAATATGTATACATAATATATATACCTGTATATATATATATACATATTATTATTATTTTACTAAATATTGGTGTTATCTACTGGACATTTATTTCTAGTAATAATCTTCCTACTTGAGAAAGTAGCTTTAAGTCAGCAGATAGAGGCCATGCTTAGCAGAATTCTACTATTATTGTGAGTACAAGTGGTCTGTGATGTCCCGCTGTTTTCTGTGCCTGTTCTGTTCTTTTTTGTTAAGCTTTATTTGCCATATTATTTTTCTTTTAGTTTAAAAAATAAATGACAGGCTTTGAGTCTATTGAATCCCAGTGACATGTTAATCTTGCTTCTTCGAAATCTCCAATTTCAAAGGACTGTGAGTCAGTTCTCACAGCGATACCTTTTCCTGCTGTGTGAGTTTGATCAAATCAGCTAACTTCTTTTCAGTTTCCTTTGTGTAGAAGTCAAAGGAGATCATCAGCAACTTGCCGCTATGATAGTGTCACGGGAAGATCTCCTTTTGAAATTCTACACTGATCAAAACTAGCCCCAGAGAAATTAAGATTTAGACAGAGTTTGCCATAGCTAGGATTTTTTTTTTCCTGTATGATGTTAGAGCTCTTTGCCTAGACTTTTTCCTAGAATTTCGTAAATTTGGCAATCCAACTATTCCAAATGCAGGGCCCCTCCTACCACTGCATTCACTGGGTCAGTCTTCCAGATTGCTTCTTTCCCTATCAATATTTGCTTGTCTTGGATTTCCTTTTTTATTTAGTTAATTTCTATAAGTTAATATGTTAAACAAATATATAAATGTATGTTCAGATGTTAATAATCACAGACTATTCATTTCAGCCCCAATTTATTTTTCCTGCTGTTTCTTAGATGCTCATAGCTGGCTATTGATCACTCCAACTGCAGCTCTTATCCAGCTCCAGGTTCTGAACCAATCAATAATGAGGATGGAAAAAGTGATTATTTCAGTTTGAATTAGGAGTGGTGGAAAGCTCCTCTTGTGGAGGCATATTGAGTTGTCTGTTGCTTTAGATAGGATTTTCATAGTGTCAGCAACCCCATATTGACTATTAAGCAGCTTAGGTAAATAGGAAGATAACTGGAATACCCTGGGGGACCCTAAGTAATAAAAGGAAATGCTGAACAACTAACCCCTCAAAGATCAGCTAAGACTGAACTAGGGGAAAGAGGACTTAGAATGCTTGTAAATTATGAATTTGCTATAGACCAGAGTCAGCTACAAATTGGGGAAACATGACTGTCAGTAACTTATGAAGCTTATGTTTTGCACTTCTAAAGGTAGCAGAATCCTGAAGTGTAAACAATCTCTTCTTATCCATGCTTTTTTCCTCCTGTGTGTTTTGTCTTGCTTATTTTTTTTTTTATTCTGTTGCGGAGACAGAAAACCAGGGCAATGTATTTGGTAGGAACTCAAAGATAGAACAAACTCATAATCTTGCCTTAGTTTTTGTTTCAGATGCTACGGAATATTAGAAAATATAAATTTATGAACTGCTATAAACTGTTCTTTGTGAAGATCAGGTAACTTTTGTCTTCTCTTTGTTGTCACTGCAACTTTTGAAGTTCTATTTTATCTTAATTTGGTGTTTTATTTATGACTTCGTGGTTTATCCCTCATTGGTTCTCTTAAGACCAGGTTCTTAGTTGCAACAGGAAGATCTTAGCATACCAAAAACAGTGTACATAAATATTAAGAGGCCTGGTTTGTATGGGAGTTTGTTCCACTTTTCTAGTCTGGGGTTTCTTTTCTCACGTTTTGCTTAGGCAAGGTTGATGCATCTCTGTTGCTGTGTGTAAAAGAGTGCGCCAGGCAGACAAAGTGTGGTGATTACTAACGCTCGCACTAAATGAGGGCAGGAGGTTGATGTGTGCACAAAAGCGGGGAAGTGAGGACAGAGTGGCATAGGATTGGAGATGTTATGGTGGGGCTGGGACTGTCCAGGACAGTCTCTGAAACCGATTTGTCCCTCTGCTGACCTCACTGTTCACTGTGGAGCAGCCATGGACTCTCAAAAAGACTGAAACTGATTCAGATTATAGCAGTTGTATCAGGAATTATATGACCCTCGTCAACCCTGGAAATCACATTCTTTAACCTTGTAGATGGTCACATTTCATAATTCATCTTTCATAGCTTTAGATGAATCATTATACAGCATTCACGGAAAATTAAAAGCTGCTGAGAAGACCTAAAAGTTATCAGTCCATTAGGATTCCCCCCCTTTATACAGAATTTCCCCTCATTTGGGGCAGTTTCCAAGAGAGTGGAATAATACCATAGAAAATGTCACAATTTCACTTCTCTTTTATGGGAAAATTTGCGTGTTTTACACAAAAGATCACTTCGGAACTAATCATGAAATAGATTTGAAACATTGAAGGTGTCTCTCTGTCTCCGTCTCTCTCTTCTTTCTCTTCTCTTTCTCTCTCTCTCTCCTTTCTTTCTTCTTTCTGGCAGAAACCATACCCAACTTCCAAATCATACATCAGTTGATCTAGAGAAGGAAGGCCTTGGGAAGCTGTGGATAGCTCTAAAACGATTTGATTGCACAACTGCTATGAGATGAGGGTATGACAGAGGTATTTGTAATCTTATAGAATTGAATGAAAGTGCCCATGATTGCATCTAATTAAAGTCTGTTTTAGCCATGCCTAATGCAATAGCAACGTTGGCTATTAACCAGGGATTAAAACTGTGCTCAACACTGTGTAATAAGGAAGACATTATCCAGGATTTTTTCTTTCTCAGAAACACTGTTCAGTCTCCTCTTTCTACTTCTTTAATAAGCCTTTTCTGCCCAAACCTATGTATTTTTGTACTTGAACTATTGCCCTGCCCTGCCCTTCTGTTCTCCCTCCCTCTCTTTCTTTTTCTTCCTAGGCAATTTCACTGTGAAACCTTTACCTCTGTTAACAGTTTACCTTTGCGAAATTAGAAGGAAAAATAGATCCTTTCAATGAGTAGTTAAACTCTTGGGGCTTCTAAGGACTATCTCTCATGGTCAGGTACAATCTATAGTCTTTTAGTCATAATCTACAAACAAAGCAAAATTTGTCTAAACAAATGTTTCCCATGATAACAGATAAGAACAAGGAATGACTTTGTTGAAACATATTTAAGGGAAATTGAAATTAAGGTTAGTTTTTATATGCTAGGAATTGGAGTTCAGTAGGAAAAAACTAAGGTATTTTTCAAAAACTTTTTAAAGTATATTTTTGAGCAGGGAATGTTTTTGGATATAAACTCAATACCCCAACAGGAGAGGCATCTCCAAACTGGTTCCAGATGCTAATGTCATTGTCTCTTTATTAAGTAAATAGACCATAAAGTAGACATGTTTTAAAAAACACTTATTTTTAAACATGTATTTGAGGACCTCTCAGTTTTACCCAAAGTAAAAAATCAAAATTCTTATGATGGTCTTTGGGGCCTGACATGATTTGATTTCTGACTTGTCTGGCCTGAGCATCCTTTGCTCTTCTCACCCCTCATTCACCTCCAGCATCACTGGTCCCCTGGCTACTTCTCAACCTGTCAGGCTCATTCTTGCCTTAGAGCGCTTGCACTGACTATTCCTTTTGACTGGAGTATCCCCAGATATCTACTTGGCCAGCTCCTTCACCTCCTTCACATATTTGGTCAGATGTTGTCTTGTAATGAGGCCTTCTGTAATCACTGTAATTAGAATAGCAATTGGCCCCCTCCTTATCCAGTTACCACTTATCTTCATCTGCTTTCCCCCTCATTCTGCTTAATAACTTCTGACCCGTTATTTAATTCAATATATTATGTTTATATTAGTTTTCTCTTTCTTCCCCATTAGAATGAAGAATCTATGAGGACAGGGATCTTTCTCTGTTTTGCTCAAATGTCCAGAACAGTATCTGGCCCATAGGAGATACTAAAAAGTCTGGCTGAATAAGGGTTAAGGGCTGGGGCTTATATTAATTTGTTCAATGATTGAACATTTATTACGTGCTTAGTTTTTGCTAGTCACTCTGCTAGGTAAGAGAATCCAGAGGTGAGTCTTACTTTGGAGAGAGATGAATGAATGGAAAAACAAACAAACATGTATTATGTACAATGTAGGGTTGAGCACAGGATATTCTGGAAGGATATAAGGTGGTGCATAACCCAGTACAGGCAGGGTCATGAAGGATTCATTTATTTTATTATTTACTCAACAAATAATACTTACTATGTGTTAATTATGCTTCCAGGCAGTTTAAAAGAAGGCAGGTTCAACCAGCTTGGGTCCTTTGCCCTTTGCCCTTTTCCCTGCTTCTCTCTGTCTGAGCAGCCATCTTGCTACCATGTGGTTTCAAAAGTGCAAATGCCAGAGGCCAAGGCCAGCTGAACAGAAGTATAGAAAGAGTTGAGTTCCTGCTGAAATCATGAAGCCACAGTTCCATTTTGATTGGCCGATCTCCAGCTTTCTTGTAAGTGAGAAAAGATCACAAGTGATCCTCCTGCTGCCTTCATCTCCCAAAGTTCTGGGATTGCAGGCATGACCCACCACACCAAGGTAGGTCTAGTCTAGATTCTAATACAACATCAATCCACGCGCCCCACAAAGGCTCTGCTGTTACCGCTTTTCCCTTGCAGAGTTTTACCTGCTTAGTATAAAACCCCGCTCTGCCTATGCCTGCATGTGGCCAATGTTTCCAGGAAAATGTCAGTGATCTAAGTCCACCTATGAAGGGATCTTCCCTTTTTGAATTTTAATTCATGAATTTTCTTTGCTTTTCCAGCTGTCTGATGTCTTCAAAGTAATTAGAAAATTACTTTGTTTTAACTTTCTAAGTCCCACCAATTCTTCTTATATCCTTTTCAGAAACAGTATTCTGAACTCATAGATTTAGTGAAAGTTTGGATATATTCCGGGCTTCTAAACTGAAGTGATTTTCTCTTGAGCCTCTGGAAGAAGGATATGTAGGCATGGCTCTGTTGTAGCTCTGACAGGCAGTAGTGCCTTTACTATTGTACTGTTATTTTGAAGAAAGCACTGCTTACTGTTCTCATATTACTTGCAGTGTCTTTAAAAAAATATGAAAATACAGTCATGCTTAACTAGAACAGTGTCAAAAAGAAGGCAAGCGAAGATTATAGAAAAGTCAGACTGAATGTCATGTTAAGCTTACTATTCTATCCACATGCTAAGGACCCAAGTCACACGTGTCTGGCTATTGCCATTCACTTTTTTTTATACACCCCCACCAGATCCAGAGAAAATGGATCACATTGAGCAGTCTGACTAGGAAGATGATAGAACTTCATCTTTAAAGCAATCATATGAGATATTTACAATGACTCATATTTTAAACAAGGAAATAGAGGCTCCAGGGGATAAAGAAAGTTACCTGAGATGGCATAGCAAATACATGGTGGTTAATAGAGAACAGAGAATTTTCCTCACCCGTGCTCAGGCTGTCTGCTTTTGTTTCTCTGGATTGTGGAATAGCCCTGTCTTGAGAAACTGTCTTTCTTCACTTTGCTAGTGGTCTCATTCACTGTGTCTGCTCCTGGCTTTGACTTCATCCCCCAACTCTCTGGAAGCCTGGTGGTGCCTTCCCTCCTGCAAGGCCTGACTGGAGGAAAAAGTCTCCATTTCTCTTAGTTACACTTTCATTGTCTACCCTTTTCCCCTTTAAAGGAAAACCAAACAAACAAGTGGAAAAAATCACCGTTACCATTTCAAGAATAAAAGAAACCAAAATCTCCTATTCAAAGCATTTTTTTTTTCCTTTTTTGGGTGTGTGATAGGACATTTTATACTCCAGTAGTTAAGATTTCTCTTTTAATCTATAAAATTTAAGGTTTTCATTCCTTGTGGCTCTGTCTCTAAGTTTCTTTTTGGTTATGGCAAATGGGACACACAGATACACATTCTATCCTCTCTGTTGGAGTTTTGTCACCTCAAGTCATTCAAAACAGAAAGATGAATATCTCTAATAGGAAATATATTGATTAGAGTGCTATGATATCCTCGGCTAGTAATGCAATCAAAAATGAGCCTTGATTTACTCTATGAAATTGGGAAAATATTACCTGACCCTTTTTTCCCTCAGTGATAAAATTAGGACAAATGGTATCTATGTGGAATTGAACTTTTAAGAGGAACATTTTATGAAACTAGTCTAAGTTGTTAGAAGGTGCCATTTATACATATGCTTATTAAATATATATTTGTAAAATGTTTGTGTATATATTATTGATGTTTCGGCTTCTTTTAAAAAAGAAACTAAAACTTTCCGGAATTGGATATATTAGTACTTGTACATTGATTCTGCCCTTCCTCCAACTGTGCAAAAAACTTCTTCATATTGAAGAAGACAAAGAGAAATGTTGAAGCGTGGGTTGGCCCGAAGTCAACTGAGAGAAGGAGATTTGTTTGCAAGAAGTTTATTGGGCATGCAGTTTGGGTTCAATACCTGTGTGGTCTGAAGGTCAGTGAAATAGGGCGCAGAGAGACTGGGCTGAGCTGCAGTCACAACAAAGGGCTTAGTCAATCCTGCAGTCATCATCAAACTTAGGCCTGCCCTTCAGAATTTACCCACCTTGGATTAAGGGGACTGTGCCTTTAAATTGTTCGCTGACTAGTTATGCGATGCAAGCTGCCCCCGCAAAGGTGCTGGGATCTTAGGGGAGGTAGGTCTCTGTAGCTGTGCTTAGCTAAGAGGTGTTGGTTGGCAATACTTTCAGCAGCTGGTGAATGGATGGTGCAGTCCTGAAGTGGGGGAATCTGGGTGGCACAGCAGAGCAATCACTATGATTAAGATATTAATCAACAGTGTAGCTGACATTCTTCATTATGTTTATATCTACTAGATGACACATATAATTGCCAGTTTTTTTTGTTTTTTTTTTTAAACAGAGTCTTGCTCTGTTGCCCAGGCTGGAGTGCAGTGGCACAATCTCAGCTCACTGCGACCTCCGCCTCCCAGGTTCAAGTGATTCTCCTGCCTCAGCCTCCTGAGGAGCTGGGATTACAGGCACACACCATCATACCTGGCTAATTTTTTTTTTTTTTTTTTTTGTATTTTCAGTAGAGATGGGGTTTCAGCATGTTGGTCAGGCTGGTCTCAAACAACTGACCTTGTGATCCACCCCTCTTGGCCTCCCAAAGTGCTGGGATTACAGGCATGAGCCTCTGTGCCCGGCTGAAATTACCAGTTATATAGTAAAAATTTGTTGAATATTGACAATTTATATGGTATACAATCTGAATTTGTGTGAAAGCATATAGCAATAGAAGAATAATTCGTGGATAGAGAGTCTAGGAACAGATAGAATAGTTGGTTTTACCAATTTTTATTAATGCTATTACAGAGCAGTCCATATTTCCAAAAATAAATTTTGTCTTTTTAAAGAAGCAGCTTTCAGTTTTCTTGATGTTCTATTTCCTTATTGTATTGATTTCTGCTCTAATTTTTATTTCATGTCTTCTGCTAAATTTACGTCTTACTTGGTTTTTTTTTTTTTTTTTTTTTTTTTTTTGCTTTCTTGAAGTGGAAGCTGAGATAATTGAATTAAGATATTTCTTATTTTCTAATATAGAGGTTTAGTGCTATGAATTTCCTTTTAAGTACTATTTGATCAGCATCCCACAAATTTTGATATGTTGCGTTTTCATTTTTACTCAGTTCAAAATACATCTTAACTTTCTTTTTGATTTCTTTGACCCACATTTAGTAATGTGTTATTTTATTTCCTAATACTTGGAGATTTTTTCAAAGACCTTTTTGTTTCTGAGTTTTAATTTAATCTCATTATGCTTGGAGAACATACTCTGTATGGCTTGGATCTTTTAAAACTTATTGAGACACTTTGTAGCCTCAAATATGTTCTATTTTCATAAATGATCTATGTGCATTTGGAAGGGGTGTACCGGCATATCTCGTTTAATTGCACTTCACTTTATTCCACTTCATAGATACTATATTTTTTACAAACTGAAGGTCTGTGGCAGGCCTGTAGTGAGCAGCGTGTGTTTACATCATGTCTCTGTGTCCCATTTTGGTAATGCTCAAAATATTTTAAAATGTTCATCATTATTATATCTGTTGTGGTGATCTGTGACCAGTGATTTTACCATCATCATTGTTTGGGAGTGCTACTAACCTCACCCCTATCAGATGGTGAACTTAATTGATAAATGTTTGTGTTCTGGCTGCTGTACTGCTGGCCATTCCCCCACCGCCCCCATCTCTCCAGACTTTCCTGACACACAACAATGTTGAAATTAGGCCAGGTAATAACCCTGAAATGGCTTCTAAATATTCAACTGAAAGGAAGAGTTGTGTAAGTCTCACCTTAAGTCAAAAGCTAGAAGCGACTGGGCTTAGTGAGGAAGGAATCATGAAATGCAGCGATTCAGTCACGTCTTCAGGCTCCAATTCTATTTCTAGTTCTCATTCTATTTCTACTACATCTGCAGTGACTCAACTTCTTCCAGACTCCTGTTATTACTAATGTTTTGACCTCCTCTCGTGAATCACAAATGTCCTCAATGGCATCTGGAATGGTGGATCCTTTCACAAGATTTTCAATTTACTTTGCCCAGATCTGCCAGAGGAATCACTGTCCTGCTGAGATCCAGAGGAATCATTTTCAGCTGAGATAGGTTGAAAGCTAGGCCTCTTGCACCAGTGAGCTAAGTTATGAATGCAAAGGAAAAGTTCTTGAAGGAGATTAAAAGTGCTACTCCAGTGAACACACAAATGATAAGAAGGCACACCAGCCTCATTGCTGATGTGGAGAAAGTTTTAGTGGTCTGAATAGAAGATCAAAGCAGCCACATTTCTTAAAACCAAAACCTAATCGAGAGCAATGCCCCACCTCTCTTCAACTCTACGAAGGCTGAGAGGTGTGGCAGCTGCAGAGGAAAGGTTGGAACCTAGCAGAGGTTGGTTCACGATGTTTAAGGAAAGAAGCCATCTCTGTAACATAAAAGTGCAAGCTGAAGCAGCAAATGCTGGTGTAAAAGCTTCAGCAATTTATCCAGAGGATCCAGTGAAGATCATTTATGAGGGTGGCCACACTAAATAATAGATTTTCAGTGTACACAAAACAGCCTTATATTGGAAGAAGATGCCATCTAGGACTTTCCTGCCTAGAAAGGGGAAGTCAGTGCTTGGCTTCAAAGCTTCAAAGGACAGGTTGACTCTCTTGTTAGGGGCCAATGCAGATGGTGACTTTAAGTTAAAGCCAATGCTTATTTACCATTCTGAATATCCTAGGGCTCTTAAGAATTATACTAAATGTATTCTGACTGTGCTGTAGAAATGGAATAATAAAGCCTGGATGACAGTACAGCTGTCTACAGCATGGCTTACAGAATAATTGAAGCCAACCATGGAGACCTAGTGCTCAGAAAAAAAAGATGTTTCTCAAAATGTTCCTGCTTCTTCACAATGTACTTAGTCACCCAAGAGCTCTGGTGGAGATGGACAGGGAGATTAATGTTGTTTATACGTCTGCTAACACAACATTTATTCAACACCCCATGGATCAAGGAGTAATTCCAACTTTTAAGTCTTATTATTTAAGAAATATGTTTCATGATACTATAGCTGCTAGAGGTAGTGATTCCTCTGGTGGATCTGGGCAAAGTAAATTGAAGACCTTGTGGGAAGGATTCACCATTCTAGATGCCATAGAGAACATTTGTGATTCATAAAAGGAGATAAAAATATCAGTAATAATAGGATTTTGGAAGAAGTTGAGTCACTGCAGAAGTGGTCACTGCAAATTGCAAGAGAACTAGAATTAGAATTGGAACCTGAAGATGTGACTCAGTTGCTGCATCTCATGATAAAAGTTGAATGAACAAGGAGTTGCTTCTTATGGATGAGCAAAGAAAGTGGTTTCTTGAGATAGAATCTATTCCTAGTGAAAATGTTGTGACCATTGCTGAAATAACAGCAAAGGATTTAGAATGTAACATAAACTTAGTTGATAAAGCAGGAACAGGATTTGACATCATTGACTTGTAAAAGAAGTTCTACAGTGATAAAATGGTATCAGACAGCATCACATGCTACAAGGAAATCTTTCATGAAAGGACGAGTCAATCAAAAGCAGCAAACTTCACTTTCGTCGTCTTATTTTAAGAAATCGCTGCAGCCACCTCAGCCTTTAAAAACCACCACCCTGATCAGCCAGCAGCCATCAGCATCAAGGCAGGACCCTCCACCAGCAGAAAGATTATGACTCATGAAGGCTCAAATGATTATTAGCATTTTTTAGCAATAAAGTCTTTTAAATTAAAGTATGTACATTGCTTTGTAGACATAATGCTGTCACACAGTTTATAGACTCCAATATAGTATAAACTTAACTTTTGTATGCACTTGAAAACAAAAAATTTTGTGAGACTCTTTTTTGTGAAACAATCTTTATTGTGATGTTCTGGAACTGAGCCTGCAATATCTCCGAGGCATGCATGTATAGTCTACTGTAGTTATATGCAATGTTCTATAAATGACAACTCCAGTTGGTTGATAATGTTGTCCTTTGTATTTTACTAATTAACTATTTAATTGCTCATCCAATTATTTTGAGAAGCTACTGAAATCTCCAACCATAATTGTAAATTTGTATATTGCAGTTTTATCAGTTTTTGCTCCCTTTATCTTGAAGCTCTCTTATTAGTGACATACACATTTTAATTTTAGGCCCTTTGGATAAAATTATCTCTTTATCATTATGAAATGATCTTCATCCCTCTAATATTTTCTGTTCTGAAATCTGCTTTGTCTGACCTTAACATAGCCAGAGCTGTTTTCTTTAGATTGGTATTAACGTGGCATTTTTTCCTGATCATTTTATTTTTATCCATTTTATGTGTTTATGTATAAAATGTGTTTCTTGCAGACGTTATGTAGTTGGATCTAGCTTTTTAGTACAATCTGATGAGCTTGCTTTTTATTAGGGGTGCTAGATCATTTATATTTAATTCAGTTATTAATATGGTTGTCGTTAAATCTACCGTCTTGCTATTTGTTTTCTATTTGTCTCATCTATTTTTTGCTCTTCTTTTTCTGGCTTATTTTGGATTAATTTAGCCTTTTTTATGATTTCAGCATCACTACTTTTGTTGGTTTTATAGCTATAATTCTTTTTTTAAAAAAATTAGTGTTGGCTTTAGGGTTTATAGTTAACATCTTTAACATATGAGTGTCTGCCTTCAAGTGATATTATATCACTTTACGGTCTTAGATATTTAATCAAATTGACAAATTTTTTACCAATTCTTTCTTCAAATCTTCTTCCTGTCTCCTCTCCGCTTCTCTCTTTTAGAGACTTCAATCACATCTATATTGGATTGCTAAAAGTTATTACACAGATCACTGCTGATTGGTTTTTAAAAATATTTTCTTTCTTTTTTTTTTTTCAGTGATTTTTTCCCTCTGTGTTCTACTTAGGTGGTTTCATTGTTATGTCTTCAAATTCTGTAACATTTTCTTCTGCAGTGTCCAATATGGCATTTATCCTAGCTAGCACTTTTTTATTTTAGACATTGTAGTTTCCATCTTTAGAACTTTCATTGTGTCTTTTTATATTACTTTACTTACAGTGTTCTATCTTTTTTTCTAACTTCTTGAGCATATGAGATGTAGTTATAACTATTTTAATATTCTTGTCTACTAATTATATTCTCTGTATTATTTCTTCAGAAGTTTTAGATGATTGATTATCCTTTTCATTATAGGTTGTATTTCCTAGGCTTCTTTGCATGCCTGACGATTTTTGATTGAATGGCAGGAATTGTGTATTTTACGTTTTTAAATACTAGATACTTTTGCATTCCTGAAAGTATTCTTGTCCTTATTTCTGAGGTAAGATTCAGTTACTAGAATATATTTTTATTTTTTTCAAATCAAGTTTTGTGAAGTGTGATCAAAGCAAAATTTTGTCAAAGGTTAATTTTCCCAATAGTGAGGCAAAGCCCTTCTTTGTATTCTCCCTAACACTTTTTAAATTTTACTTTTTTCACTCTGGCTTGTGGGATTAATCCCATCCCTGTGTGAAGTCTAAGCATTGTTCCTGCTGATCCTTTCTAGCCATTTTTTTCCTTGGCCCCTGGTAGTTTTATCACAGACAAATGCTAATCGGTATTCAACTCAATACAGAAGCGGAACCCTCTACAATCTCTACAGTTATTTATCTTTGTAATGTGTTGTTTTTTCATGTTTTTTTTCCTGCTGATTCTATCTGCTTTAGTCTCCTTCAGCTCCTAGCTTTGCCTTTTCAGCTCACAGAGACTGCTGGACTCTCCCTGGGTTTTTTTTACCCAACCCAGAAGGCTAGACACTTTCTCCAGGCAGTAAATTATGTAATCATAGTCTCACTTTAGTAGTTTCCTATCTCACAGGGATCACTGTTCTTTATTACCTGAAATCTTCTGAGTCCTGGAAAAGTAAGTATTCGAAAAGAGAAATCTTTAGCTTAGTGACAGCCTTACATTCAGTGACCATCATTTTTGTGTCATTTTTTTGTTGATATAATTATTTCCTAGCCATAACTCCTACCTGCTTTGATATTACATGTTGATGACTCATTCATATCAAAATGTATTCTTCATTTATATGTTTATTTGACTATAAATTGACTTGTGGAGCACTAGTATGCTGACCTTATTGCATTTATTGATGAATATAATATAATGATTGTATAGATTATCAAATGGCTTAGATTTGTAGTTTTAAAGTTACGGTATTAGACTTTGTCTTTAGAGTGATGGCATTTGAGGCTGAAAAGACGTGATGGAAATAAACAGATTGGCTCATAGCTGGTCAGACGTCTAGTCTAGAGTCAACTGATGCTTCACTGTCGGAGCAAGAGACAGCTCTTGGGAGCATGACTTCCAACCACTTGTCCTAACACCTAGACCACACTTTCCATCATTCAAAACCCTAAAAATGATTAAGGAAGTACCGCTTGCTTTGTTAGCATACTCATGTCAGGTGATAAGTTTCAAGTTTGGCTGTGTCACAGACAGATCTAGAAATTTATTAATATTATTAAGATGTAACAGTTTCCCCTTCTTATCATGGTTGGAAAAAACACATTATATTTTGCAGTGGTTTGACCCATTAAAAAGAAAAGAATCTTACTGTAGTACAGGCGTCTGAAAATAAAAATAACTTTCAAGAGACTTTAATATCGTGACCCTTCGGGGAGTGATCTAGAAAGGAATACACTGGGGGAAGTAAAGTGATCTAGAACAGGCTGATAATCAGGATGCTTCATGTTATGCTCATGCAGGCAGAAGTCTCTGTGTCAAGTTTTCATTTGTCACACACACCAGTGATTAAAATCACCCTGGGAAGCACTCTTGGCCATTTTTTTCCTTCAGACTTGATGTAGAAGCATTTTTACACTACTTATAAAGGTGATAATGGTAGCTAATAATAAATATGCTGAGATAACAAATAATAAAGCCACCTGGTTTGGAACTTCTCTCACCTTTATGGAGCCCACAGCTCAAAATCAAAGCTCTTTCCTGGTAACTTATCTTCTAGGGCTATACATTTTTTGTTTGTTTTATTTCATTATTTCTCCCTCCATCAACTTAATCAATTGCTTTCTTTTCCTAGGCAGTTCTTCTCACAGAAATTTTCATCAGTGTATGAAGACTGTAGATTTTAACAGTATATTAAGGACTTTGTCTCATTTTCAAGTATGATTCACAAGCTAGCCTTTTCAGTTCAAAATTAGAATGACAATGTATCATCCTATGAGATGTTTAGGACTTGGCTTGTGAGTTGAATGCCTCATTGAATATCCCTGTTCAAAAATCACTCTACTTTTTTAAATTTCAAAGTCATCTATTATACAGTTATTTCAAGTACATTGTGTAAATTTTGGCATGGAGAATTGGGCAATAGTTCACAGAATGATGTAAGGGTTTTTCAAGTTAAAGTGTTTCAAGATCACTTAGTAGGACAACATATTGTGCCAAAGTGAAAAACGTGACAAGAGAACTTGAAGGCGGTAAGCTGGGTGAGAAGTTATGCGACCAACTTTAATAATATAATTCCAAGGCAGTTTATGAGAACCCTACATACCGTGGGGGTTTCCATTAGAAAAATATTATTAAAATTTACTTCTGCGAAATCTAGGGGCTTTCTGATGTTCAGCGGTAACATATGTGGACTGAGAAATTAAATCTTGTTTCATAAGCATCCTGTGTGACTTGCTTTGCAGTTCAGGAAATAGGTTCAGAAAGATAAGAAACATATACAAAAGAGCTATGCAGGATGCCCTGCATAGTAGTTCATACCAATGTGGCCGTTTCCGGGAATCAGTGGTTGATTATTTTTCACGTGATATACTTAAAACACAGTAATGGGAGGATTTCAACCTTCAGCCAAGTTCTCAAGCATGTTTGCTGATACGGTCATAGGTTCTTGTGTTTATTATTAATGCTGACAGTTGGACCCAGTCAACTGTGTGGTATTTATGCTTTCTCTATGTTTTTCTTGTAATATGTCATTCAGAAAACATCTTAAAATGATCAACTTCATCTACATTTCACCCTTGACATATTTTGCTTCTCCTAAAGTATCTCAAAATATCTTTACTAGACAGGTACAGAGGTTCAAAAATGTGTAGTATAATATGTGTATCATGTGTATCATAGATCTTTAGAAAATAATCATTTTTCACATGTTTCAATTCATCATTAGTACAACACAATGAGATAGGCATTATTCATTTAGAATAAAATTTCTAGCCTGACATTTTTAAAAACTTAAGTTCACGAATCTAATAAAAGATACATACATTTAAGAATTTGCTATGTGTGCTATCTTTTCTGTGTATTCATCAATCCTCACAATGACCCTAGGAGGAAGGGACTGCTTAATCTCCATTTGACAGATGAGGCAATTATAGGTTTGAGAGGTTAAGTAATTTGCCTGAGTGTACACAGTTAAGGAGTTTTAGGGCTAGAATGTTTAGCCCTGGTTGTCTGATTTGGTAACCAATGGCTGTCCAGTCTACCTAGTTTTTCCCCTGGTTATTGACTCCATCATGACAGAACTGCAGAACATACCCAGGGCTTCCAATGGGGTGTCCATTCTAAGATGTGCTAAGAGTTTATGAGTACTAGAATTTAATTTATATAAAATTAAATTGATGGCTAGGGATAGCAATAATTTCCACAACTGGAATTCTTTTTTTTTTTAACATATATATACATTTTTACCCATAAAACTGTAGAAACATCTGCCCCTAGAATATATCCTTGAGTAAAACTGATAGAAATGTTTTAGTAGCTTGTCACAGCAACTGATGTATGGAAGAGCCTCTTATCAGTTAAAAGGGTGCCCTCAAGAGTGATCAATTGTTACTGAAAGTATTAACCATAAATAATATGAAACCTCTGTAGGCCATTTCCCTTAACCATTTATAACATCTACCCTACATGCATGGCAAAGCCTTGGTTTTGAGTCAGCCAAAAAAACCCGGCTGGAGAAGTGGTAGTGAGTTTTTCTGGAGTACTACTCCCTGGCCTTCCTGTCCTGTAAACTGAGATAAATACCCCTGCAGTGAACTTCAGAGCTGTGCTTATGAGTACATATTGCATAGTAACCGACTGCTTTGTCCTCAGAGGTCAGTTCTCTTTCTCTTCATCTTCCCCAAGTGACATCTGCTATGAGGGAAGTCTTCCGGTTTCTCAAGTTCTCTTTCAGGAGGGTGGCAACTTAGAGCACCCTTTTTCTTTGTGGAAATAAATGGCTGTAAAACTTTGAAAAATGCTAGCAGGAAAGCTGGTAACCACCATTAGTCATAGACTGAATGGATCTAGACAGATCCTTGTTTCTTACTTCCATTGGAGCATTCTTTACTCAGAGTAAAGGCTTTAGGTCATTGCTGAAACGGTGTCAGGTCAGGGCTCACACATTGAAAACGGCACTGTGGCTGCAGACAAAAGGCTCCATCCTAAGTGCAGGATTAATGCTTGGAAGTTGTATATTTTTACCGGGGAGGAAATGCTACTGCAAACCTTCACCTTGAAAATTCAGACTGAAAAATTCCAACAGAAGTCATAGATACAATGATGAATTAAATGCAAATGGATGTGTGAATCCCCTGCGTCTCTCTGGATGACCTTTCTAGTGCTTTTCGCTACACTGTCTACAGTGAATCTCCTGGGTAGTCGCATAATTAAAACATGTCTTCCCTATGTATTTTAATCAGTCACTCTGATGGTTAAAGATACTTTAGAACACAGTTATCATTTCCAAGCTGTGTTAGCTTCTTATAATGGTTACTCTGAAAGTTGCTAATGTTTTGACCTTTGCAGCTCATCTGAAAAGCAGATTTGACTGGGTATGGTGGCTCATGCCTGTAATCCTAAAACTTTGGGAGGCTGAGGTGGCAGGATCATTTGAGGCTATGAGGTTGAGACCAGCATAAGCAACACACCGAGAGCCCTGTCTCTAAAAACAATAATAATAATAACTTTTTTAAAAAAACCATAAAATTTTAAAAAGTGGATTGACTTGGCTATTTATTATTAAAATGAATTCAAATTGAGAATTTAAGTGGAAGCTAAATTATCATATGAATGATAAGTACTGATTAAAGGTTACTAGAGGACGAATAAAGAATCGGGAAAATGCAATTGGTTAAAGCTCTGTAGGCGAATCTCCGGTCTGAAATGGCACTGGCATGGGCGTCCATGCTTAGAGCTCAAGAGAAAAACCACAGCTTCCTGGAAGAGGGCTCTTTGCCTGTCCTAGCAGCAGCTTTCCTTCAGTTGGCTGAAAAGAGACTCACAATTTCTAAGTAACTATAAGTAGGGCAGCAACAGGAGCGGGTTAGAGTGTTTTCTTTTTTTTTCTTCTTTCTTTTGTCTTTTTGGTTAAAACCTTTACTTACTAAGTAGCAACTATGAAGACTTCTGAGGAATAGTGCAGGGAAAGACAAAATTTTATGTGAAGACCAGTTCAGGTGAAAGGAAGAATCTGTTGTTTTAACTTCTCTAGCAAATTCTTAAGGGATGGAATGTAACTTTCATCATCTATTCAATTTAGAGCATTTGATTAATTCATTATGCACACTACTGAAAGCAATGCAGAGTTATTATTGTTTTTACCGTTTACCAGGTAGACAAAGTGCTGCATGCTAGACACAGCAGAATAAAATCAGTGCTGTTAGACCAGTACAGAAAAATGATATAACATTGAAAAGATCAGAACTCACATTAGAGGTGTCAAGTTCAATTCCCTGAGGCTACCTTGCTTCCAGTATTCACTGACACAAAATAGTCTGGTCAGTCTTTCATTATAGATGGAATTAAATGAGAGTTGTATTAGTACATTCTTTCATTTTCTATTGTAGTTTAAATAAAAATGCTTTCAGTTAGCATATAAAAAACTGTCCTTTGGAGAGCCTGAAGGGGTATACCTGTGAGCCATCAGAAAAAATGAAATTCAAGTTTCATTTGGAAGTGACTTTTAAAAACTTTCTGTTTTGATATAATTTTAGACTTATGGAAACCATGAAAAGGTAGTACAGAACTTATGTATATCTTTCACTCACTTCTCTTAATTTTGACGTCTTCTATAATGATTTTTGTAATTAGTAAAACTAGGAAATTAACATTGGTTAATACTGTTAACTGGAGTACAGACTTTACTCAAACTTCCTCAGTTTTTCTACTAGGGTTCTTTTCTGGCTTACCCTTCAGATTGGCAAAATACTGAAAATGTCTGATAGACCAAATGTTGATAAAGATGTCCAGTTGAAATGCTCGTATATTGGTACCAACACGTCGGCAAATAATTTAGTAATATCTAGAACTGCACTGTTCAATAGGGTAGATACTAGCTACATGTGGCTGTTGAGCACTTGAAATGTGTTGTACAAGTTTAAAATATACATTAATTTTCAAAGAATTAATACAAAAATGTAAGCTGTTGCATTGATAATTTTCATTTGTTTCTATTTTGAAATAATATTTTGAATATATTGTGTTAAATAAAATTTCCTTAACATGTATATATATTTTTAACATGAGAACTAGAGAATTTAAAATTATATTTGGAGATCACATTATATTTCTATTAGCACTGGTCTTGAATGTAGAAAGAATACTTACTCTGAGACTCAGATGTATTATTTTAGATGCACCCTGGAGAAATTCTCACACTTTTTCAAGAGGAGCCATATGCAAGACTTTCATTTTATTCATTTTTCTAATAAGAAATTAGAAACAACTGACGTGTTTATCAACAGGGGAATGCATTGTAATACATTTACAGAATTTTAAAAGTGGTAGTAAAACATAGTCTAAATTTAATAATCAACTTAGGTAATCACTGCAAATGAAATGATTAAGAAAGCCAAACGCCGTAAGGTTAAGTAAAACATCATATCATTTTAATGTAAAATTTAACAATTAAAAATATCATTAATTGTTATGGATATAGACATAAAGGATTAATATAAAACATAAATGTGAGTTGGGGTTAATTGCATTTTTGACCTTAATTTTTTACCCCTTACTGTATTCATCCCCTTTGACTTGTGATTTACATGCCCTCTCATTACACGTGGGCTGCACATTTCTGCCTCTTTAATTTGGCCATGTGACTTGCTTTGGCCAAAAGCATGAGATGGGAGCGGTAGTGTGACAGTTTTGAGCCTAGGCCTCAAGAGAGTGGTATTTCTCCTTGCTTTTTTGTGCCTCTGCATTTTTGAGAAAAAAGAATATAGCTAGGCTAGTCCTAAGGGAAGATACATGGAACAGAGCAAAATGGTCCCAGCCAAGCCAAGACTTAACTGGATGTCTTCCAACTGGCCCTCACATGCATGAATGGGTTCTGCTGAGATCTGCACAGTTTTCATTCAGATCCATGATATTAAAAGATTGTAGTTTTAAACTACTGAGTTTTGGGGTAGTTTGTTACACAGCATTTTTCATAGTAATAGCTGATAGGCGAGATGCATACCAACAATGGTATAATATTTCTATCTGGGATGGAGGAAAGTAGATGTTGTATATCCAAATATTTTTTCTTTTAAAATTGTCTTATGTAAATATGCAAAAATGAACATTTATTGAACTTGGATAATGTATGATTTTGTTATAATTCAAGTTTTTCTTTATGTTTGAAAATGTAACTTTTAAAAGATAAAATATTTTTAAAAGTAAAACTAGAGTTATAATTGCCTGCTTTTATAGTTATTTCATTTATGATTTCATGCAAATGTCAATTTTCTGATTTTTTGGTTTATGTACATTACTGGCTTGCTTAAATAGCTGTGGTTTTTGCTTTATGTTTACATACAGTCATCTCTTCTAGTTTAGCCTATGTCCCATAATTTTTATTTTTTAGATAAAATACTCTTATTAATGGTTGCATTAAAAGGAAATGGATTTGGTGAGCCATTAATTTGTATTTTCAGTTGCTGTCATGATCTTATCTACTACAGTGTGAATCACATGGCAGTGAACAGACTTCTAATTTCAACACACGGTTAAATCTGAAAAGCGATGAGTGGTAACTCAGCTCTCTTTTTCCTAGTTTTTTTTCAGAAGTAATGAGACATACACAGCTAGAGACAGCTCAGTTCTCTGCTTGTGGCTAAGAGGAGCATTTGAAGCTTTTTGTCCCAGCTAGTGTCTTTTTCACCAGCCATTTGTGCTGTGCTCGTGGCAGTATTGTGATACGTGAGATAAAAAGAGCTGAACAGACTTATGTGGGTGGAGTCCTGGGCAAACGCGGGAAATGAAAAGTCAATTGCACATGAAGCAAGGCCAGGAAAGAGAAATTGAGCACTCCTGCCAAAGAATGTGTAGAAGGCAGTCTGCATATTCTCGCAAAAGTGGTTTTTAAAAAATTTGTCATACGATGTTAATGTATGTCTATTCGTTTGTTTTTTAAAATTTGGCAACAAAACCCTTTCTGCAGCAATAAGCTAAAAAAGTTTATGTTTAATTAAAAATGAAGTACGTATTTCTGTTACTCAAGGAAATTAATGATAGATGTGAATTTGCACAGAGCATTTCTCAGCATTTTCCATCCACTGTGGGCTCTGTAGTACTGTCACTGACCACATGAAAAAGAGAAGACACAAATGTACCAAAGAAGTACCAGCATCTACTTCAAAAGCGAGTCATTATTTTTTGAAGACTGCAGAGATTAGGTGCCGCAGCACTTCATGCATTAATGAAAGTCTCTGTGATATTAGTTAAATGGAGCCTGGAAACCGTAAACTGCTAAGACCCATTAGAAGCCACCTTAACACACTGAAATCATGTTTCATACTTACTGATGGGTGGTTTGAAGTTCCTCTAACGCATTCAGTTGTCCAGTATTCGGAATCCTCAGGCAGTCCTCACATACAGGTCCTTCCTCAGTCTGCGTCTGCTCCTTTTTCCCTTGGATACCATTGCAGCTCATGATTTAGATGCAAACCTCAGATATGATTTTCAATAGGGATTGCATCCAGAAAGGCATCAGCTTCAGCTTATCCCATCTTTTGTGCCTTCCTAGTTTTGACTATCATACCATATTTTTGTGCATGTATGCTTTCTTCAGGTTGCCTTTACTTTAAAAAGAGGAAGTGATAGGGTGAAGTTGTTAGTATTCTCAATGAAATATTATTTAGAAGTGGGGATAATTCCATTAGATATTTTAGCTAAATTTCTTAGGATAGAAAATGTCCTCAGTAATAGAGAATCTTACTTGAGGTCTGACAGAAATGAAGGAAATATTTATATCCAGAAAGAATTTGCACCATTGGAACTACACTTAGAGTTCCAAAACCCTACCTTCCTTCTTCTATTATAAACTTGTAAAGTATTAAGTTTTGTAATACTATTGCTCCAAATAATTACCATTACAATCCCAATATTGTAGCCAAAAATATAAATCTTATTCAAAGACTTCACATATTTTGATACAGATTCTGTTTTTTAATGTTTGTGCTATTTCTATGAGGGTACAAGTGGAAAAAAATTACCGTTTTATTTTAAAAGTGGAGAAATTTTCCAGGCTTCTCCAGGAGTGAATGCAGTGGAGATTAAATAAGACCTACTCATTTGCATCTGTTTTTTCTTTCTTTCTTTCTTTCTTTCTTTCTTTCTTTCTTTCTTTCTTTCTTTTTCTTTCTTTCTTTTTCTTTCTTTCTTTCTTTTTTTCTTTCTTTTTCTTTCTCCTTCCTTCCTTCCTTCCATTCTTTTCTTTCTTTTCTTTTTTCCTCTCTCTTTCTTTCTTTTCTTTCTTCCTCTCTCTCTCTCTCTCCCCCTCCTCCCGCCTCACTCCCTTCCTTCCTTGCTTTCTTCAGAGTTTCGCTCTTGTTGCCCAGGCTGGAGTGCAGTGATGGAATCTTGGCTCACTGCAACCTCCGCCTCTTGACTTCAAGTGATTCTCCTGCCTCAGCCTCCCGAGTAGCTGGAATTACAGATGCGTGCCACCATACCCAGCTAATTTTTTTGTATTTTTAGTAGAGACAGGTTTCGCCATGTTGGCCAGGCTGGTCTTGAACTCCTGACCTCAGGTGATCTGCCTGCCTTGGCCTCCTAAAGTGCTGGGATTACAGGCATGAGCCACTGCACCAGGCTTGCATTTTTCATTCACAGTCTGTAGCTCCTGATTCCAGGTTGTTTGCATTTCCTCAATGGAAATGATTAGGAATCATGAGAAAAACGGTAATAAGGTTACTGTTGCTGGAAATTTTCAAGTTGTCCATAGAGGTACTTTCTTTTTAGGAAAGAACATGCAGTGTATCACAGTTCCTTGCATGAACCTCTTTAGAAGAGAAGAAATTCAAAGGGGATGTCCAGAGGCGATGGCTCTGGGACTGCAGTGAATTGATGATACTTAGTCAACAGGGGAATTTTTCAAGCCTTCTTAAAGCTTAACCCACAACCACACCTGTCAGCAGTTTCTACCAAGTCAGAAACATTTACAAGTATGTTACATTTAAAATGTAAAGAATCTTCAACTCCCTCTTAAACAACTGTTTTTATCCCTTGAAGAGAACTGAATCTAAATAATGGGACTCTGCTTGTTTGACAAATTACTCATTTCCTGCAATTGCAAAACCTAAGTAACATGAAATGAAGATAGCAACACATTGTACAGTATAAGTGTGTTTTAAAGGATTCACGTTCCTCTGAATATTTCTGTTTAATCGAAGGCCAAAGAAGGTAGATCTCTTATAGTATTTCTCTACTCCAGGCAATTTCCCTTTTAAAGTACCAACTGAAATTTCTTTTTTTCACCAATTGACAAAAATGATTTTTTTTTTTTTGAGATGGCGTCTTGCTCTGTCACCCAGGCCAGAGTGCAATGGCGCAATCTCAGCTCACTACAACCTCTGCCTCCTGGGTTCAAGCAATTCTCCTGCCTCAGCCTCCCGAGTAGCTGAGATTACAGGCACCTGCCGTCATGCCCAGCTAATTTTTGCATTTTTGTAGAGATAGGGGTTTTGCTATGTTGGCCAGCCTGGTCTTGAACACCTGACCTCAGGTGATCCGCCTGCCTCTGCCTTCCAAAGTGATGGGATTACAGGTGTGAGCCAGTGTGCCTGGCCAAAAACTGATTCTATTAGCGTTTGTTTATTTTGTAGTTAATAGTTCCTACACTAAATTGTAATTTGTTTAGATGAATTTTGGAGACATGTTGTTTGTTAGTGTTCAGTTTGAAATTATATATGGACTAGAAACTTCTAGTATTTATGGGATTGGTTCATACTACTGAGTAATGCTTGAAATATTTAGTCTGTCAGACTTTAGGTAAAATCAAAGGTTAAATATTCTGGAAAAAGAACACTACCTTTCCATTAAAAGATATATAGAAAATGTTGTTTCATGATGGGTCATTATGACATTTAATGATCTGTATTATTTAAAATGAACCAATGTGAAGTTTTTATAGAAAAAATAAATTATTCTTCTAATCTGATTGGCTATCAGTGGACCTAACAAAAGTAAAAGATAAAGAACAAAAAGAATAAGTCTCTCTTGTCAAAGATAAATAAAATCAGACATTACAGTAGTGAAAATAGATTTTATTCAGAAACTACTGACCAAAGGAGAAAGAGCTGATCCCAGTACTTTAGGAGGCTGAGGCAGGAGGATTGCTTGAGGCCAGGCATTTGAGACGAACCTGGGTAACATAGCAAGACCCTGTCTCTAAAATAGAGAAGAAACAGCTGACTTTCATTCTGATTTGTGCAGAAGGGACTGAATGTTTTAAAGGGAAAATGAGGGAGTAGGGACAGGGAGTGAGTGAAGTCGTAGGCACTGCATACGTATCTCAAAGGGAAAGAGGCGTGACTCACAAGTATAATACATTTTAATAAGTGCACTCAGAAAGAGATGTCAAGGGCCTATCAACACGTATTGGCCAGAACACACAGGAAGTGGTTTTGATATCCCTGAGCTTTTTAAGGCAGAAATTCAGCAGATAGTCGGATCATACCACGGATGCCACCTTAGGCTGCTTAGAATCCATACTAGCTACTGTGGGTCGGGTGTCTTAGTGCAGGATTGAAATGAAGTTGTTACGTGCTGAGACTTCTTTTTCTCTCGCTTTCTCTTCTCTCCTTCCCTTTGTCCCCTCTTATTCTGTCAGGGTGCACTAATGGAAACAGAAATTACCACTGTAGTTATTTTAAGCAAGAAGGATTCTCATACAGAACGTGATGTACTTAAACAATTACTGAAATGATAAAGGAGAGAATAGTAGGCTGGATGTCCAGGATGACCCCAGATTGATGCCATTAGAAAGCTCCTGCCTCTGAGGTCTTCACTAAACCTGTAAGTTTAGAAACAATTCCTGGAGCTGCTTTTCAGGTGTTAGAAAGCTGGAATTAAGAAGTGGGGCTCTGCTACCACTGCAACTGCCTTCCAACACTGATAACACCAGAAAGTGGATTCCTGTAGCTACAAGCTAGGCATTGACTCTTGACACCCAAGAAGCTGTAGAATAGATGCTGACAGTTTACTGTAGAAACACCTCAAGTTTCCACAACTTTACATGCAAACAGAAATAAGAAGATAGCTTTGACCTTGCTGCTTTCTTCCAAATCTTCTAATAGAAGAATGGAAACTAACTTGCATCCAGAATATGGCTACACAAGTGTCTTCATGTCTTTTCATTTTCCTCCCGTCTATTTTCTTATCTCCAGGGTTTTGGAGGCATAAAAGAATTTATCTCTAGATGGAATCAGAGAAGTTGTCTAAACGTGGCCCTTATGGTGTCTATGAAAAGCTAAATATGACATTGTCCAGTGGGAGTATGTTGTGGTGCTCCTTTAGATAGAGGAAACAGTCTATTTTAAAATATAGGTTTAAGAAAGTTCGATGAGCTATGACTGGGTGGAGTGTAATCCCAGTGCCTTGGGAGTCTGAGACAGGAGGATCACATGAAGCCAGGAGTTCAAGATCAACCTGCTCAATATAGCGAGGTCCTACTTCTAAAACAATTTTTTAAAAATTAGCCGGGCGTGGTGGCATGCACCTATAGTCCTGGCTAGTTGGGAAGCTGAGGTGGGAAGATTGCTTGGGCCGAGGAATTCAAGGTTACAGTGAGCTATGCCACTGCACTGCAGCAGCAGCCTGGACAATAGAGTGAGACTCTATCACAAGAAAAATAAAAAATAAAGAATAAAAAAAAGTTTGGTGAGCAAAGGAATAGTTTGCTTCACACACACAAAAAATAGTTTGCTTAAACAAAACTGTATTTGTTCAATGCAGTTCTAAGGATAAGTACCTCCAATTCTAGAAAAGAGTGGAATATAAGAACTTACCTCTAAGTAGAAGGCCGTGACCCCTGAAAGAACAATAATATCTAAATAAACTGCTACTTTGTATTTCTCCAACATTGCTTTATAGTTGCTACAGGAATTACATCTAGGCCAATGAAAGCCAATAGCTGCTTTCTCAATAAACATTTTTCCCCTCTAAGCTCCTAACTCAGTATTTATTTATTAAGCTTAAAAGAACACAGAATATCTTCATTATTATAGAAATAAATATTTTCTGATTCATTTAACAAATATCAAGTGCCAAATTTGTAGTGGGAATAGTCCTTAGTACAGAAGAAAGGCTGACGACTGTGTTTGTGACAAGGAACTTTTAACAAGGAAATAGATGTGCAGACAGCATCATATAAATCAGACAATTGGTTTGGAGGAGTAATGTACAGAATGCTACAGGAACTCAGAAAACAGCTTTCCTATGTCACCTGGAGACAGCAGGGGCCTCATGGAGGAGGCAGCATTTAAGCTGAGAAGCAAAGGCTGCGTAGGAATTTTCTAGATAGTTTAATATGGTAGAGTAGAAAGATATTCTAGGAAAAGGAAAAAGCATTTAATATATCAACTGTTCTCAGTGAGGAGAACATGGGAACGAGTTGAGACAGCAACACAGGACCAGTCAGCCACTGACCTCAAAGGGATGTGCAGGTATGAAGTCTGTGTGGTAGAAGCTGCAAGTACTCCAAGAAGTTGGAGAAGGGAGGTTTCTTGAGGTACAGAGGTGCCAGCTTTGTGCAGGGAGGGGAATTTGACTGGGACTTGTACTTGGAAACACTGAAGGGAACATTGCTCCAGGTTTGGTGAGCAATGTGGACCACTGTCCAGAGGCTGTGTCAGTGTGATCCACCTGTTGGAAAGTGAAATGTATCAACCTGTCTTTATCAGGGGCACATTTTTGAGATTGTAAAATTAAAGCTGGACATGTTACTGGGATATGCTATCAAAGCTAAAAATTCTAGGGGGCACTTAAGGCAGTGACCGAAAAGTATAGCAGAGAATGCTGTAGCTGGGAGTCAGTGGATTCAAGATCTAACGGAGTCTATCACTGGTTCTGTAATGTTGGAAATATCACCCAATTCCCAAGTTTCTGGAGCTATAATATATAAAATATAAAATGAGGATTGTTAAACCTCATAATCTGTAAGGTTACTTCTGCTTCTAAGTTACCACATGTATTTAATAAATAGGGGGGACCTGTTGAAATTTTTAGTGGGTTTTATTGTGGTGCTCTTGCTATTTGGTTTTAAGAAGGCAATATTAAGTTTGGGGAACTGGGATTTAGATCCAAGGGTTTTGAGTTCAAGTTTTGCCTCTGCCTCTTGCTAGCTTCATGACATTGATCAAGAAAGTCATTTAGTCTTCTTGAGATCATTTCCTTATCTGTGAAGCTGGGATAATGTTTGCTTTGCCTAAAACATAGGTTGTTTGAGGATCAAATGTGATGATTATATAAAATATTGTGTATTCTATTAAGTGCTACAAGAAATATTTTTAAAGACATAAAGTGGCAGACTATGATGTTAATCTCACGTGAGGAGATAATTTGGAGATAAGTAGTACCTATGAGAATAGAAAGCTATGAACATACCAGACATTTTGAATGAAATGTAGATATAAAATAGATAGTGACTTATCCCACAGATTGATGAAAAAGTGAGACAGAGAAAGTAAAGATGGTAACAGTGACTAAGGGGATGTCGACACATTTATTTTAAATCTCTATGCTGGACACGGTAGAAAATCTATTTTAATGTGAATGGATGGTGTAATGAAGTAAGCTTTTGTGTTCTTGTTCAAAAATAAGCCAAAATGAAAATTTTACTTGCAAATTTCAAGAAGCAAGTGGAAAGAGAACCAGATCTTAGAAAAATATTTGCATTTCTGTATTGTCCACTAATATTTTTATACAACATATTTTAGGTAATACAAATTTGATCATTTATTTGTCTACTCTGGAAAAGAAAAAAAAAAGATAAGCTATAAAGCAGTCAAATTTTATCAAACCATTTCTTGATACCTTATAAGTAAAATCAGAAAACTGGAAGCAAAAAGGGAATGCTTCTAGAAACTGTGGTGAGTTCCGCATCAAATCCTAAGACGTGTTTGTGGTCCAGGTTCCTGCAATTGCTACCATAAAGGGAGCATTTCAGACTCAGTGCTCTGTAATGTGGCTGCTTTCCTCTGGAATTCCTCCAATCCTTCATGCATAGCTGGGGGAATGCAGACCTCTGGAGGCTGTATTTTACAGGTTGCTATGGAACTGTCTAAATATTATGAACAGTGCAGTAGTATACGACATACAACAGCCCAATGCCATGAAATTAGAGCAGCTAGAAATCATTTCCATACCCTTGAAATGTAACCTAGTTTAAAAGAATGCATGAATGTTTATCATAAATAAATTATCCTTTATAACACTATGTTAGGTTGTGGGTGGAGATGTGAAGTCTGGGACTTCAAAAGAGCTTTAGTTCAGAGAGAGGTCTGTAGACCCTAACAAGCAAATACACAAGCAGGCCAGGGAAGGCCTACTGAGGGGAAGGAGGAATATAAAACTTGGTAGTTTTCAGGATGTAAATTGTAATATTGATGTTACTAATAGAACTGCTTTAAAATCTCACTCCAAAGGTGTGCTTGGAGGTAAACAAGCTAAAATAACTTTGGGATCAGGCAAGTCACCTAGAGCAAAAACAGGGCTTCCTCTTTCAACAATCTTTTTTTGTTCTGTGAGATCCTAGACTCTCAGCTACTCAGGGTTTGATGTTTGACTTTTTCTCAGATTCCAATAATTGTTTATGAAACCTGATTCACATTTTAAGTCAGAAGTTACCCACCATAAAACAGGCCTCCCCCTCCTCCCTGTTTCTACTTCAGTTTCATTTAAATAAGAAATACAGCTCTCTGGGCACAATTTTTGAATAACAGTTCCGTGAATGCTATTTGCTTCTGCAGGTTATGCCAAAGCCAATTTCCTCTCTGAATGAATGTTTCTAATGTGTGAATTGAAAATACAATAAGCATACGTCATCAGCTGCACTAAGTGAACAGAAACTAAGTGCAGCTGGGCTTTGTGGCTTTTCTTGTTTTCTTTCCTTTTTTCTCCCCTTCTTCAGACAGTTGCTATTGAATACTTTTTTTTTTTTTAATGAAAGAGGGTAAAACATTTCTCACAAATTCTTCTGCCTGCACCAAAAAATTCAAATTAAACAACTGAAAATGTAAAAGGAACAAAGAAGTTTTACTTTGCAAGATGTGGGGGAACCCGTCTGCCTCAGTGTTTGATTCAGTTTCATTAACAGTGGAAAGTATCCACTTGGTGTTGCCTCTGTATTTTCTTATCTACCCTGCCTGGGAGGGGAAGGAAAATCGCCTTCCCATATTTATTTTTTAGGTTTTTTATTAAAATAGCATAAAATATACTTTACAAATACATTTTTTGTTTATGTAAGGTTTTCTGGATATGCCACCACCTGAATATCCCTGTGTAGAAAAAATATATAGAATCAGTAGGGGAAGTTTTAAAATATCTATTAAATGTCTCAGTTTTAAAACATCAAGCCTCCAATTTTCCCTTCTTTCTGAGGCTCTTGGTGTACAGTGGAAGGAAATCAGCAGGACAGGAATAAAGTTCAACCACAATCAAGAGTAAACATAATAAACTTGAAGAAGTAATCAAATTCTGTGACCTCCTTGGTATTATCTTTTACAATTTTTTTTGAAATAAGTGGCTCATTCATCTATTCTTGAAAATATTTTTTGCTATTGAGTTTCTCTTCATATATTCCACATAAGAAATGCTTTTTTTATTGCTTTATATGCATGAAGCCTATGCAACTGAGTTTTTCTTTAAGCATCAAACAAGATACAGGCATGTAATGGACAAATATGAAAAAAAAGATGCTTGGTTTTATTTATGTTCTAGTCAGAAGTTTCTAACCATTGCTTTTTTCCTATGAAATGGAAATTTAAGCAGTCAACATACAACTTTTAAAAATGCCTGACATGAAAGATAATTGCATTAAAATATATTAGTATTAGAAGTGTGCACAAAGGTAAAAGCTGTTATCTGTAAACAGATTAAAAACCAGTGGAGTTCTCCAGTACCGATCTGTAATCTTTCTGCCCCTTGCCCAGCTTAGTGAGACACAGATTCTACTGAGTGGACAAAAATTGCCTGATACTTGCTGTTGTTGAATTTCTGAAGAAGGAAATTGATTAGTCAACTGTGTCATCCATGAGTGGCATGAATATGACACAGAGGTAACGGATATTTTCTGTGCTTCATCAAATGATAGTGTACATGATGTCATTTAACAATTTTGGGGAGATATGACGTCTTACATTATCTCTTTGGCAAAACTCTGTTGCCTTCCTTTGGTTGAAAGCTTCAAATGGTTGCTCTAGATGATTGAATAATAAAATATATTCCTGAAAATGAATTTAATTTTCTCTTACAGTCTGTAAAGTAATAGATTCTTTATGAGTAGTTCTCAACTAGGGCACCCCCCAGGGGACATGTCACAACTTCTAAATATCACAATTAGATTTCTCTTTTTTATTTTCGTGACTGTGAGTGCTGAGGTGGGGAGACGCTGTTGGCATCTCGTGGTTAGAGGCCAGGGATAATGGTGCACTGGATGGCCTCCCACAATAAAAACCTGTGCAGCCCCAATGTCAACAGCACCGGGGTTGAAAAATCCTGCTTTGTATGAATAATCAGAATAAGTAAATTACCTCATCTATAAAAACAAAAAAATAATTTTGTTAAAAAAAAATTAGTCACATTATACCCAGTTTGAAACTACAGGACAGAATTGTATATTTAAAGATATGAAAAGGAGACATATTTTCTCTTTCATTTGTGTGTGAGGATCAATTTACCTTACTCCACCCATTCATAAACCCCCAAAGAGAGGCCATCTTCAACCTTGAGAATAAGTTGAAAGCAAATTGTAGGATAGAAAGTTCCAGTTCACATACATTATTATAACTCATATTATGCTGAGTTATTAAATAGTAACACATCTGGGGTTTCCTCTTGTTGGAGTATGAGAGCAGGTGAGGTATACAATGTGATTGCATGGTATCACTGTGCTTCCAATTATAAGAAGCAATGGAAACGGTATTTGTTTTGGCTTTTAATCATGAAAACTCTCTTCCCATTCATCTCTCTCATTGTGACAGAGAGCAGGAAAAAGAGGACCTGGCAAAACACTGGAAAGAATATGGAAGCGGTTCACTCAGCTTAGAGAAATAGGCTGGACTGTATTACTTTACCTTAGCCAATGGGCCGTATTGAAAGAAACCTAATTTCAAAGAAAATAGCTGACAAGTATCTCGGTCCCTAACTGGAGCTAGTGTATATGTGTGCATGCAGCTATTACCAAACTGAGAGTAAAAATGGCATCATACATCAGTAAACGAAATGAAAGTGACCCTGACACTCCATCATGCTAAAACTTTCCAAGGATGTAATTACCGAATAGCAATCCTCTCCTTGCAAAACATTTCCAAATTATTTCTGGGCTCTTCAGAGGGGTGCCTCGCATGCTTTCACCACATGGCCCCTCATTCCTTCCTCTCTCCTGTACTGCCCCTCCTGGCTGAAGTTTACTGCCTCATGCCCCTGGGAGGCACCTCTACTGGGCCTCTCAGTTGACCGGTATCCTGCTAAGGAAGCACTCTCTGCCAGATTCTCTCAGAGCTGCCACTGTCAAATACGCCGGCATTGTAGATCAGGTTCTAAACAGAGACAAGAAAAACATTCTTCTTTTTATTTTTTTTTAGATAGCTGGGCCCTTACACAGCATTGTTTGTACCTAGAGATTCCTAATGTCTTTGTAAAGGCAGCCCGTCTGTTTCATGTTTTAGCAACTCCTAAAACTAACAACAAAAAAAAAACCCTAACTCTTTGACCAGGTGCAGGGAGAGGTCCAGACACATTGCTAGTCCTTCTCACCCCTGGATCATGGTTCTTTTTCTCTACTGACAAAAATAATGTGCAGCCTTAGCTCAACCTACTACTTTACATTCCTAAACCAGAATATTTATTATTATCTAGAATATTTATTGCATTTAGATTAATGATGATTTCATAGATTTAATAGATGGATATTTTCTTTACATTTATGTAACCGAAAGGCCAGTTTAGAGATTGCCAACAATCAATAGTCTATTCTAAAATCAAATAGAAAAGTGTACTGCTGGTAGAGACATCTAATTGTGATATTTAGAAACAGTTTCCCTCAACTTGTTCTTAGTCACATTTTAAACACCTTGACGTTCAGTTCCAGCCAAAGCATATTGTTAAATAATAGCGAAAAAAGGACTTTTTAATAAAAGAGGAATGGAGTAAGATGCAAAAATTTCAGTACAGGTATCATTAGCTAAGAGCAATGGAGTGTACAAATAATTTTGATTCACCTAGAACTTCTGAAAAATCTAGATGGTTGAGAACTCTACTTTTTGCTGCACTGAAGAAAAAAAGTCTTTCCTAATTACTTTAAAATTTATATGTTCAGCCTGACCACTCCCCAGAACTTGGACTCATGTGTCCAATTGTCAGCTCACTGTCTCCACTCAGTGTCTAAGCATCTCAAACTCCTGTGTCGAGAATTGAACTCTGGACCCTCCTCCTCCACCACTGCCCCATTCAGACCCTCTTCCACACTTTCTTATCTAAGTCCATGGCAACACCAGTTTTTCAGGTCCTCAGGTCAAAAATCTGGGAATCATTCTTTATTCCTCTTGAAATTTCTCTTCTCCCTTAATAAAACCCATCACCAACCTTGTGAGTTCCAGAGTCTGTAACTTTTCGCTATTTGAGCCAAGCCACCATTATCTTTCACCCGGATTATTGTGGTAATTTTCTAAGTGGTCTCCTGTTTCCACTTTGGGCTCCTGAACCCTTTCAACAGAGATCTTATACTTTAAATTGCTCAGATCTTTCCAATTATGTCTCATTTCTCTCAGAGTGAAAGTCAAAGTTCTTACAAGAATTTAAAAGGCCCTTCAAAATATGTTTTCCTACCTTCTTACCTGTGTAACCTGACCTTATTTCCTACGAAAGCCGGCTTCTTTGGTGTGTGACCTGTGCAGCCACTGAGGGCCCTGTGCTGAGAATGTTTGGGTTTATGCATGCTTTCAGGTTCTGCCGTAGCTGCCGTGAAATTCTTAAGAAATTTTAACAAGGGGTCCCTCAGGATTGCGTAGCCAGTTGATCCTGTCGTCTATTCTTCTTCTCATTTCTACTTTTAAGCTGACCTCGTCAAACTGCTGCAAACACTCCAGGCGCCCTCCCTCCTCCAGTGCCTTTGTAGTGCTGTTCCCTCTGCAGAGCACACATGACTCCCAACTGCATCTTCTTCAAAAGTCTTTGTTCTAATGTTAACTTTTCAATGAGACTCACTCTGACCACATTATTCATATTGCAAACTGTCTGCAGTCTCCTTACTATGATGCATTTTTTTCTCTTACTTATGATCTTATTACGAATTCAGTTTTTTCTTTGGTATTATGTTGATTGTGTACTATCTGTATTTCCCTCTTTTGAATATAATAAACTTCACAAACTCAAGAATCTTTGTCTGTTTATTCATTGTTGCCCACTAGGTACTTGACATATAGTAGATTTTTTTTTTCTTTGAGATGGAGTCTTGCTCTATCACCCAGGCTGGAGTGCAGTGGTGCAATCTTGGTTCGCTGCAACCTCTACCTCCTTGGTTCATGCGATTCTCCTGCCTCAGCTTCCCAAGTAGCTGGGATTGCAGGTGCATACCACCACGCCCTGCTAATTTTTTGTATTTTTTTTTTTTTTTTAGTAGAGATGGGCTTTCACTGGGTTCCCCAGGCTGGTCCCGAACTCCTGAGCTCAGACAGTCCACCAGCCTCAGCCTCTCAAAGTGCTAGGATTACAGACATGAACCACCACACCTGGCCAACACATAGTAGCTCTTAATAAATATTTGTTGAATGAATGAATCAATATTATAGATGGATAGCAGAATCCAATATATAATCTCAATAATGAATCATGTAGAATAGGGAATAACATGCTATATATAATTTTATTATAAAATGTGACACATTTCATTCACAGCGAATTGTTTTGTTGCGTCCATATGCTAAGCGTTTCACTCTAATTCAAAAAATAACATGTCAAGATCTTCTAAAATGCCACTAAAACATGAGAAGACTTTCTATAAAAGTAGTCAACTTTAGGCCAATATTGAAGCATGAAATATTTTGTGAGGAGGGGCATCAGTGTCTTTGCGACATAAAGGAAAAAAATCTAGTGATTGGGATTCCTCATTAAAAAAACTAAAATATTTACCCCTCCATTATAAATCCCCCATAAAAAATAACCAACTTTAAGTACACAAATAACGTACTGGTTAGTAAAACTGAAACCTGCTGGTATAAGGTCTGAGTCTGGACAGCACTGAAGGCAGAAGTGAAGAGCCAGATCTGACTTAGTTTTGCTGTTTCATTTCCTTTAAGTGAGGCTCTGAGTACGTGGCTTTCCTCATCTCTTCACAGATTATGCTGCAGATCTAGACGTTTTATACATCAGCACATCTTGTCCTGTATTCGGCTCTTGTATGGAAGTTTGTCTATAAAGAGATGTCAGGTTATTAGCAGAGATCAGTCCTTTCTCTCTGGGCATTCCTTTTGTTTTTTTCCTTGAATTATGTTATGAGTTTTATTCTTCTAACTTTTACTATCAGGTGATAATCTTGTTTCTCATTTTGCTGAGAAGATAGAAGCAATTAGAGGAGAACTCCTGAGAACTTCCATGGTCTCATCTCTTCAACCTCGGGCCTCTGCGCTCACTTCTTCTGCATTCTCTCTTGTTCCCAAGGATGAATTATCCATGCCGGATTCCAGGGCAGCAGCTCCCCTACCTCTGTAGGATATCACTCCAGCAGTTCTCCTCTCTCTCGAATTTTCCCCTTGCTAGCATGATCTTTCCCATCAGCATCTAAATATGCTGTCTTCTCCCATTAAAAAAAAATGTGATCTTGGCCTGGTACAGTGGCTCATGTTTGTATCCCAATACTTTGGGAGGCCAAGGCAAGTGGATCATGAAGTCAGCAGATCGAGACCATCCTGGTCAACATGGTGAAGCCTGTCTCTACTAAAAATATAAAAAAATTAGCTGGGCATGGTGGCGTACACCTGTAGTCCCAGCTACTTGGGAGGCTGAGGCAGGAGAATCTCTTGAACCCAGGAGGCGGAGGTTGCAGTGAGCCAAGATCGCACCACTGCATGCACTCCAGCCTGGAGACAGAGAGACTCCATCTCAAAAAAAAAAAAAAAAATTGTGTGTGATCATCTCTTGATCTGATTATCTGCTTTTAGCTACTGTACCATTTTTTCTTTCTTTATAGTATGAAAGAGTCAGTTATGCTTGCTGTCTCCAATAGTGAATGAAATGGATTCATTAACTTTTGTTTTCAGCATTTGACAGAAACTGCCCTTGTCTATGTCATTAAAACCAAGATCTATCATCAAACCCCTTTTACCTACCTAAGAGTAGAATCAGACAGAGTTGACTATTACTTCCTCCTTGGCAAGTTCTTTCACGTGTCTTCCAGCGCAAACCTGATTTACCTTTGACTTCACTGGCTGTTCCTTTTCATTTTCCATTTCTAGTTCCTCTTCATAACCTCAGTTCTTAACTTTGGAATGCCCAAGGCTCAGACCTCAAATCTCTCTTCTGTCATTCTCAATGAATGCGTGATCTTTCATTCTTAAGGTTTTGGTATCATTTGTACGCTGAAAACTCCCTAAATTTAAATCCTTATCTGAATCTCTAGTTTTATTCAGGATATAGTTATCTTTACTTGAATGTTTAATTGGTTTCCCTAAATTAGGATGTCTGTATTTTCTATCACTCTTAACTGGCTTTTGCTAAATTCTTTCTATTCTCTGGGTATATACGAGGACTCCATTTTTTCAGGTGCTCAGACTACAATCTTTACAGTCAATCTTTATGCCACTCACATCTAGTCTGTGGTATATCCTGTTAATTTTGTCTTTGACATATATTCAGAGTATCTGATTCTTTCTTGACACTTCCTTTGGTACTAACCTTCTCTAAATAAGACTGATTCTCCTTTGTTTGGATTATAGCAATGACCTCTTAGCTCATCATCATTTTTAAGTTTTCCATTCCATCTCTCACCTTTAGTCTATCCTAAATACAGCAACCAGAGTGATCCTTAAAAAAAAGTGTTGCTTATTCATTCCTCTGCTCAAAATCCTCAGTTGACTTTCTGTTTAACCTAGAACAAAGCCAAAGTCCTGCAGGCTGTTAGTAGTCTGACCTGTAATTCCTTGAACTTTATCTTCTTTTTGTGTACTTTACTTCACTCACAAATCTTCCTTTACTGTGCTAGGCACCTTTCTTTTCTCTTTTCTTTTCCTTTTTTTTTTTTTTTTTTGACAGAGTCTTGCTCCGTCGCCAGGCACCAGGCAGGAGTGCAGTGGTGCAACCTCGGCTCACTGCAACCTCCGCCTCCAGGGTTCAAGCAATTCTCCGGCCTCAGCCTCCCGAGTAGCTGGGACTACAGGTGTGTGCCACCACGCCCAGCTACTTTTTGTATTTTTAGTAGAGCCGGGGTTTCACCATGTTGGCCGGGATGGTCTCGATCTCTTGACCTTGTGATCTGTCCGCCTCAGCCTCCCAAAGTGCTGGGATTACATTTCTTTTTCTTTCTTTCTTTTTTTTTTTTTTAACAAATTGTGACCTCCACCTGGAAGTATATTCCTTGACTACCTAAATAACTTGCTCTCTTACTTTTAGATTTTACTAAAATGTTGGCTTCTCAGTGATGCTTTCACTGACCATCATATTAAATTGCAACCTCTCAACACCCTTTATCCTCCTTGTCTGATTTATTTTTATTCACAGCAGTTATAACCACCGAAATTCTATATATTTACCTGTTGCCAGTTTTTACTGCCTGTCTCCTCACACTGGAATGTAACTCCCAGCAGGTATTTTTGTCTTGTTCATTTTCCTGATGCCTATAACAGTGCCTGCCACGTCGTAGTGCTCAAGAAATATTTGTTTAATAAATGATGGATATATTTTATACATACTTGTTTATATGCATATATAACTAAAGTCTTCAATAAGTAAAGGGAAAAGTTATAGATCTTACTTTAGGCCACTGAGAGATGCTAGGTAAAAAGAAATCACAAAGATTCAGTGAGATATAATTACTTTTGGTTTTTTTGAATGAAATGTTATTTATTATATATATAATATATATATATATTCCACTTATTCAGCTCTGCATATAATTTTTCTACTCTCTCGTCTGACTTTATTCTTTTTTTGCTTATTACTGTGACTACAAGGCAAGTTCCATAACCACGTCATTTGACATCTTGACTCTAATAGTTATTTTCAGCAATAAAATCTGCATGGTCAGTAGCAGTTCTCTGGTACTGGCCACTCACAGTTTCTCAAGCTGAAGAGGGGGAATGTTCTGATTCTGTTGTCATTCAACCTGTGGCATATGAGTGAAAGAGTGAGAAAAAGGAAGAGAGTACCTGATGTTACAGCACAGCTTTCTTTTTCATGACTGAGTTTTCCCAAATTGTGCAAATACCGTCATTTCCAGACATGTTAGTCTAATTATCCTTTCCAAAACATGAAATTGATAAATAAGAAAAAAAGTTAGGAGAATACTTGTGTGACCCATGTATCTTCTGTAACCTCTTGTCATATATCTTTGTTAGCATATGTCTCTATATATTTGTGTATATGGATGTATATAGCTCTGTGCACGTGCCTAGTTTGAAAATATATTTGAAGCTGCTCAAGAGAAGGAAACTGTTCCTGAGAAATCCCCAATATTTTGTCACATAAGCTGAACGTTTGACTTTGCTCATGACTTCCCTGGTCCTTGGCCAGAAGTAAATGGCATAGAGTTCCTGTGAAAGTGAATAAAAGTGAAAGCCTTTTTGTTCCTGGAATCCGGTAAGAGTCTTGATATTCATGGTTAGTGTCCTTTAGGAAACATATACTCTATTCAAGGTGTGCTGGGTTTATTTTGTTATCATTCAGTGAGCCTGTCCTCTAACAAATGATCCTTCCTGGATTTAGTTACGGAATGGTTTAGTGGGTAGACCTCATATTGTCTTCTGAAAACTCTAAAGGGAGGCAATACATGACCATGAAGGTTCTCTTTTTTCCTGGGGAATCTATATAGGTTGGTCATGTGAAGGTGAATCAAGTGATTTGAACTTTATCTTTTCCTCCCATGATTTTGTGATCTCAGGCTGATTACCACGAGTAGTACTCATTTGCTTTTTCTTTGTGTGGGTTCTTTGTATTGTTTGCAGTGTTAAGCTCTTTGACATTATGCACCTTCAGATTTATTGATAATATTTAAGTAACTTGTAGTTCAACATGAACTTGTGAATATCCAAGTTTAGTTATTAGTTTTATTTTTCTTTTTTCTTCCTTTCATTATTATTATTATTATTTTATTACACTTTAAGTTCTGGGGTACATGTGCAGATCGTGCAGGATTGTTACATAGGTATACACATGCTGGTTTGCTGCCTCCATCCCCCCATCATATACATTAGGTATTTCTTCTAATGTTATGCCTCCCCAATCCCCCCACCCCCTGCTATCCCTCCCTAGCTCCCCCACCCCCCAACAGGCCCTGGTGTGTGATGTTCCTCTCCCTGTGACCATGTGTTCTCATTGTTCAGCTCCTACTTATGAGTGAGAACATGCGATGTTTGGTTTTCTGTTCTTGTGTCAGTTTGCTGAGAATGATGGTTTCCAGCTTCATCCATGTCCCTGCAAAGGACGTGAACTCATCCTTTTTTATGGCTGCATTGAGACGCCATCTCACACCAGTTAAATGGTGATCATTAAAAAACCTGGCGACAACAGAAGCTGGAGAGGATGTGGAGAAATAGGAAAGCTTTTACACTGTTGGAGGGAGTGTAAATTAGTCCAACCATTGTGGAAGACAGTGTGGTGATTCCTCAAGGATCTAGAAATAGAAATACCATTTGATCCAGCAGTCCCATTACTGGGTATATACCTAAAGGATTATAAATCGTTCCATTATAAAGACACATGCAGACGTATGTTCATTGCGGCAGTTTACAATAGTTATTAGTTTTATAAGTTATACTTGCATTTAGTTGTAAATGACATAATTATTGCTTATAGAAACAGAAATGAACAGTAGAACTTTGCTATTAGTACCAGGCAGGTCTGTAGAGATTAAACTGAAGACTGTGTAAAATCAAGATAATTAATTGAGATTGACTAAAACCGTATTATAAGTCACTTGTAGTTTACTAACAACTTACACATATTTAGTAATTTTTGTGTTCAAAAGTTTTGTACTCAAATTTTGTTTACTAGCTCCCATGATCTTTCAGGAATTGTTCTAGACACTGGGAGTATAGCAGAGAATAAAACAGATCAAGTCCCTGACTTCATCATGGTGGTGAAGACAGTAAGCACATAAATAAATGATATAATGCCTGATAGTGATACATGAGCCATGAGAGAGAGAAAAGAAGTAGAGGACAATGTTGGAGAATAAGGAAGGAAGATCAGAAAAAGCCTCTTAGAAGATCTGACATTTTAACAGAGACCTGAGAAAAGTCATAATGCAAGTTATAACAATATCTCAGGGAAGTGCGTCTGGACAAAACGTACAGCAAGGGCTCACGCCTGTAATCCCAGCACTTTGGGAGGCCAAGGTTTGTGGATCACCTGCAGTCAGGAGTTAGAGACCCGCCTGGACAACATGGTGAAATCCCGTCTCTACTAAAAATAAAAAACAAACAAACAACAACAAAAAACACTAGCTAGATTTGGTGTCAGGTGCCTGTAACGTAATCCCAAATCCCAGCTACTTGGGAGGCTGAAGCAGGAGAATCACTTGAACCTGGGAGGTGGAGGTTGCAGTGAGCCAAGACGGCCCCATTGAACTCCAGCCTGGGCAACAGGAACAAAACTCTGACTCAAAAAAAAGGAAAAAGTAAAAGAAAAAAAAAAAGCACAGCAAATCTAAAGACCCTGTGGCAGGATTGTAAAGGACGATGATGAAAAGAATGATAGGATTAAAGTATCACCTGTTACTAGGCCAGATTAAAGAGGATCTCATAGACCAACCTAACAAGCTTGGGTTTTATTTTGAGTGAGATGGGAAACCGCTAGATGTTTACAAGGAGGAAAATAATAGAATTTTGTCTGTATTTTCAAAAGAATTCCTGTGTTCTTTAGAGAATAGATTAATGGGAGAACAAGGTATACAAATGGAAGCAGAGAAATCAGATAGGAGGCTACTGCAGGAATCCAGGGGAAAACTGATAGTGCTTGGGCTAGGACTCAGATTCTGGATGAATTGGAGGTGGTAATAAATAATCAATTCACAGTAAAATCCAGACACAGAGTGGCCAGGGTTTGCTGACAGAGATGATGTAGGTTGTAAGAGAAAGAGGAGAGCAAAGGATGCTTTTAGGCTTTTGGGCAGAGCAACAGATGAATAATGGTGGCATTAAGTGACAAGGTGAAGACTGTGGGGGGAGGCATAGGTTTGGATGGGTGGGTGGGAATCAAGAGGTCAGTTTGAGAAATGTTAAACTTGCAAAGCCCTCTAAAGATCCAAGGGGAGATGTTGAAAAGATAGCTGGATACAGGAGTCTGGATTTTAGGAGAGAGGGAAAGCCAGGATATAAACTTGAAGGACGTCAGCACATAAATGGGACTTGGTGAGAACACCTATGAAGAAGGTGCAATACTGAAAGGCTGGAAAGAAGGGGAGGATCCAGCAAAAACGAAGGGAGAAAAGAGGGAGAAGACCTAGAAAGGGAGAGCTCTTGGAACCAAGTGAAGAAAGTACATATTTTCTTAAGGTGGGGGCCTATGTGTTAAATGCCGCTGATAGATTAAGAAAAATAATGATAATTAATCACTGGAATTTGAAGCATGAATGTCATTGGAAAATCATTAGCAAGGTGTGGAAACAAGTCTCTAAAAGATTCTTTCTTTCTTTTTTTATCTCAGATCTCCATTGTCTGCTAATACTTTTCTGTCTTTCGTAGTAGTCAAAATTCTGTGGTCATCTAATTCGTGGTAATTAACTCTTTGTAGAAAGCCTTTTGTTTTCCTTTTTAAGGTATATGGGAGGGCCTCTCCTTCTTGGTCATTACTTAAAATTAGGAATTTAGACTGTTCATCTGTTATTGTACTTTCAAACATTTTACTGCACACTCTCTCTCAGATGTGTGTGTTAGGAAATGTAAGGCAGCTTTTGAAAGCAAAATTCAATTTATCTTTCCCTAGGAATGTCCTAATAGTGTCTCACTTCACATGTTCTTATTAAGCCCACTTGCCAAGTTTGCTCCACCTATGTGTTTATTGTCTGCGATCTTAATGTCTCAGAAGTAATGATTTCTTTAGTAGGGAGAGATTGGTCTCTATGTCTATCAAAAGTGTTCTAGGGAAATTAGTGATGCAAATAGTATTTCCTAGGGAAAATTTATTTATCCTCCTCTTCCTTCTCAGTATTTCTGTTAGATGTTTGCCTGTATGATCATCAGTTACGCGGTGGGAAAAATTAAGGTTCTTTAAATGCTGAAGAGGAAAACATCTCGAGAAAGGGCAGAAGGTCAGTGAGTCTAGGTTAGGGAAAACCACGCTTTTTACCAACACCTTCTCACTAGCTTCCTGGAACACAGAAAAGGAGGAATTGGGAAAATTCTGTGTTTTGGTTGGCAGTTGGTAGAACTTTTAATGTGGATTTCGGAATTTGTAGTTCATATTGTGTTTCTGTCTTGGAACTGGAAGGGCACTGAAAGCAGAACAAAACTATGCATTTATTTGGCTGAAATTTTTGAGACATGAGAACTCTCTGTAGTATAAGCTAAAAATAGCCACTGCTGTGAGCACGAGTTCTGCCAGAAGTGCCAGTGCCGGAGCCTACTGATCATTCTGATGTAATCAGCCCAGGTGGCATTTTGAGCACTTACCCTGTATCCAGCACTGCACAAGGCCCTCTTTATTAATATTCTCACGTAACATTCCCAGTAAGCCCATTAAATAGCTATTACTGCCAACATTAAATAGAATAAAATTAGAAAACCAATAGCGTTTATATAATTTTATTAAATGCACATAGGAAGTAAATGATGAAGCCAAAACCTTCTGAATTCAAAGCCCATGTTCCTTCCTCTCTAACATGCTGACAATTTAAGTGATAGACACATACACAGCGAAGCAGTATACAGTGTGATAAACCTGGTTCATCATTGTGAACCAGTGGCAGGAACAAGTAATTATCCATTGAAAAGGCCAAAACCAGTCACAGATGTCTATTTTCTGCTATGCCTTAACACATAACCATGAGAGTCAGTGGCATTCCTGACTGCTGGAGAAACATAAGAAAAGGTATGGAATTATCAGTGATGACTTTTGAGATCCTATGCAAAATATCTCAATGGCTAATAAACCAATTGTTGAAAAGTTTTCCAAAGTAGAATTTCAGGTCACTTTGTGTTTAAATGTTCATTCATGCTGTTTCAAATTGGGCACAGGCTGGTGGTGATGGGAGGTTGTGGTGGCCAGAAGCTTACATGAACAATCATGTAAGGACATGCTGGGGATGTGTGTGAGGAGAGCTCCTCAAAGTCCTGTGCTATCAAGTCACTTAGAGGAACAAAAACCAAAATACAGAGAAAGAGAGAGAAGTCAGTGGGGCAAGCTATTCCCTCTTGAATCCTGCACTTGCTTCTGAGCATCTCTTTGGTCAATATTTGTTGCTCTTAGAATATAACATCAGAAAAGTAATATTATTTGGAAGGCCTGAAGTCAAGTCTGGCAAAATTAAACAATATAACAAAGAGTTACGTGCATGCAGGTCTGGGAAATCATAAAATCCACTGCAAACCAAGTCCAATTGACCCTACAGATTAAAACATGAAAGAAGGATTAGGCATCCAGGTGAAAAAAATCTGCTTAGCAAAGTATCTCACGCTAGGCAGCAATTTGGGAAACAGGGATGGATTTGGCAGTTACGTTTGCATGTTGTTTTATCCTAAACCAGTCTTTTTGGTGCAGGTTGGAGCATATAGCCTTTCCAAGACTGTAACCTTCACAAGGGTGGGCAATTCTGATTTCATAATTGAAGGCTTATTTACATTTGGCTGGAGTGGGCAAATGAGGCCTGATAAAACAAGTTGACTTCCTAGATGATGAATTTGTAGTGACTCAGATCACCTTTCCTGCATTGACTTTCCCACGGGGAGAGAGTTTAAGGTACAGTTCTGGCATTAGTGTGCTCTATTTGGGTTTTGCACTATCCCTTGCCTTTTCTAGGATATCTGTAGTTGAAGAAGTTGGACAAGACTCTGCTGCACAAATATTTCCCTAATCATGACTAGTACTTAAAAAATGTCACTTGGTCTCTCAGCAAAGTGTCCCATCTAATGCTTCTTCATGCATTTCATAAAATTCACAGGGTTCTGACCTCACTGTCGCCTTTCAGTGCGTACCGTAGAAGTGTGTCTAGTCGCTGCAGCAGACAAGCTGCTATTTTCACTGATCTCTAATGCCTGGACTGCTAAACCATTTATGAGTTCCATTTGTTTAAGCAAGTATCCTGACAAGATGCTATGTTGATTATATTTTCAAGTGTATATGTCTTATCACCTATCGGCTATATTGTGAGTACCTTGTGGTCAGAAAACATGAGTGTCTCTTTTGATATCACATGTAACACCTAGTTTAGTGCCTAATCCAGCATTTTACCATTTTATCTCCTACCATAATTGCCTGAGATGCTTGTTACAAAGCATATTCTAGAGCCCCTCCCAGGATATTCTGATTTAGTAATTATAGGGCAGAGCCTCATAATAATCTTTTTTAAAAAATCAGTTGTCTCTACAGATCATTACTATACTTTGAAAAATACTGGAGTCAGTAGTAAGAGTTCAAAAAATACATATTGACTGATTACTGATATTCAGGGAATAAGTGAAGAACAAAGAAAATTAGGAAGTATGACCTTTTTTTCTGTGATAGCTACTGGCTCCCTTGGTTGTACATGCTGTTGAATATTTCTTCTTAAATGGTAAAGTTCAAAATGTTCCTCAGTGTAAAGGCACTCGTTCACATATTTAACTCATCTCTCCACCCCACCCCCATGCTCGATTCACTCTTTCCTGTCCTTCCAATTTTGGCGTAAATGTCACCTCCTGAGACTCTGCTGAACCTCTCTAAGCCTGTTAAGTGAACCCTCCCTCAACTCAGCTTTTATTCTGTTGTAGCACCTATTACAGTTGCAAAGTTTGTAAATACACCTATACAAATATACACAAACTCACTATTGTCTGTATGGCTTTTCCATGTAGGCAGGAACTCTGTCTATTTAATCACCAATGCACATTCAGTGTCTGATATCATTCCTAGTATTTGATTAGTTTTGGCAAATGTTCAATAAAGGAAGGGATGATACACTTGGAAATCCATACATTCATATGGATAGAACTTTAAAATTCATTCTGAAAAAAACAACAAAGCCTTTGAAAATCCATGCTGCTTTGTGGTTTACTCTGGTATATGCTGTTTTATTTGGTTACTGTATTGGCGAGGTAGATGACATTATCTTTAAGGTGCAGATGAAAGTGCCGAGATTTAGGAAACTGTCTCTCTCCAGGTGTTCTAGGTAATAAATGGCAGTGCCCACACATTTTTTCATGGCAAGTGTTGTGTGTGTTCTTCTGTATTACATCAGATATGCAAAATAATCAAACCCATATAGCAAGATTGTCTGTGTTTCTGTGCTAAGGAAAGGATCTCATAATTATTATCTCACAATGCACAGTTTTGAAACTATCTTAGAAAAATTATAGTTACATATATAATCTATATATCTGGTTAACTGTGCATATATGTATATACACAGTTTGAATATCTCTTATTCTAAGTGTTTGGGGCCAGGAGTGTTTTGAATGACACATTTCTACCGATTTTGGAATATTTGCATACAGATAATGAGATATCTTGGAGATGGGACCCAAGTCTAAATATGAAATTTATTATGTTTCATATAAACCATATACACATAGCTTGAAGATAATCGTATACAATATTTTCAGTAATTTTGTGCATAAAGCAAAGTGTTGATATCACCCTTGTGGTTGCACTTGTGTGGGGGAAACTGGGCATGTGTGGAAAAGATGAATTCAACCAAAGAGGGCAGAGTGGGTGTCTTTTTCCCTTGGGGAAACTGGATAAACTGTGTTGTGCCCTTGCATTTTCACAGTCACCCTTTAGATGAGCTCGGGGTGGTATTTCCCACTTGTGGCATCTCCCACTTGTGGCATCATGCGAGTGCTCCAGAAGTCCTGGATTTTGAAACATTTTGGATTTTGGATCAGTGATGTTCAGCCTGCCCTTCACAGTGTATTTCTGCTGACAGCAGGCTTACTGCAGACCCTCTGACAGCAGCAGCTGGGGAAGGTTCTTTTTAAGGAGAAACAGCATCCCTTCTCCATTATACTCAGGATTGTGTGGCAGAGTTTCATCTTGGGGTTGAAAAATATAACAATGCTTGAAGAGAATTAATATTTCAATTAGCATCCAGGCTCACAGAAGTACTTCTCATTGATTCCTCCCTAAGACTCTTAGCTAGGTCTATACTTTCAGCGGTGATGTGGGTTTTCTCATATTCATCGGTGGCATGTGTGGACAAAACCACCAGTGTATTCCCCACAGCTGATGGAACACTATTCAGACAGAATTGCGACTTGTTTGTCACAATATTCTATACATATAATATATGCTTATGATCAGTTTTGAAATTTAGAATAGTTTTATATATTGGTTATGATGGCCTCTTAGAGAACTAAGGTTTCTAATTATGATAATGTTTGTGTATTTTTATGGCTTTAAATAAGAATCCTTCTTTATAATGAAAATAGAAAACAAAGACTGTGTTAGCCTTTCTGTTTATAATTTTGTTTTGTGAATTTTACTTTTTGGAAAACTTTTTGTTTGGCCATGGGTGTGAGAAAACGGGTATGTTTATTTTAGGGTATTTTGATTTACTAAAGTAGTCTAATTCCTTTTCTTAAAGGTAGCAAATCAATTCTGTAAAGCATGTTACCTTATTACTTATGGATTTCATTTCTCTTCAGATGGTTCAATGTTGCAGAACTTTACAGCCTAATAAATGAACTGTGGGTCATGTGATAAAATCATGTAATTAAGGCCGGGTGCTGTGGCTCACGCTTGTAACCCCAGCACTTTGGGAGACAGGCAGATTGCTTGAGCCCAGGAGTTTGAGACCAGCCTGGGCAGCATAGCAAAACCCTGTCTCTATAAAAAATAAATCATGTAATTTAATATTGAACCCAAGAAAGATAATTGTGTTGCCTTCCTGGATTTTTAGCAGGTAAGAGTAATAACTAAAGAGGTAAACTCAGAGTCAACTTACTAAATTCGGGACCAAGCCAGAGATGTCAAACCACTCCCAAATTGCACCTTAAGCTTCAATGATCCTATGGCATCATGTGGTTGCACAAATATAAACTCTAGTGTGTGGTCTACTCTGGTTTCTGACCTTTTCAGAGCTGTTAAATAGACTCTATTAAACTAATTGTTAAAAGGAAAAGTTTTATTGGTCTGAATCATATTCAGGTTAAGAGGAGGGCTGGTCAACCAGATATTTGGGCTATTTATTTATGTGACCTTATGATATCTATGTAATAAAATGAAGTGCCACTCAGGTCACTCAGTTCTTCAACTATATCATTTTCAAGCTTGGCAAGATGAGTCTTGGTCTTACTCTAGCCAAAGGAAGCAATACCCAAAACTGAAAATAAGTACATAGTGAAACATATAAAATAAATACCTAATATAAACACGTAATGAAAAATACATAATGAAAACAAATACATTCTCACTGACATTGACGCATCTTGGTTTAGTATTTGGGGAGTATACGTGCAAGTTGTACGGTGCATAAAGGCCACACCACCAACTTGAAACTAGTCAGCTGAGAGTCATTCTCAGCTTGTGAGTTGGTGGGTGGTTAAGTAAGTACACTGAAATTTTGAAAATGAATAATTCATGATATAGCACTGTTTACTGAGGAAAATGCTTTGTTATTTATATTCTCAAATCTGTGCCAAGAAGTTGAAGGTTACAAGAAATCACGGAGGAAAATGGAAGGAAAATATGAATTCTGAAATGTGGGAAACAGTGTTTAACTTGAAAACCAGAAAATTCCAAACGAGTGAAAATGCTATGGACGATACACTTGGAAATCCATATGCTTATATGGATATAATTTAATCATTGATTGTGAAAAAACAACAGAGCTTTGTAAAATTCAAGCAAAACTTCCACATAAGGCTCATTAAACATAATAAATTTTTTTTAATGTAAAGTGGAATATAATCTACGCTAACAGAAATTTAGTTTCTTCTAATCCTACTAAAGAAACATTGAACATTCTATTTAAAGTACGTATGTATTTGGAGAAATATCAAGTTGCTAGCCTGATGAAGTTCTTACATCTCTCTCAGCACACTGAGTCCTAACGATGACTCTTGGCCTTTTTTCTTCATTCAGCCTCCAGGTTCATCCCATGACTCAGCTAACAGAAAATATCCAGTGGCTCAACATTTCCTATGGGAGGAGGTCTGAACTCCTTGGCTTGCATTCATGTTCTTGCTTGCCTCACTTCAACCTTCCTTCCCTCCAAGTCCTCGCTCTCCTCCCAGGCTTCCTCTGTTGCCGCTGAGGGAGTCTGATCCCTGTTTCCTAAACTTCCCTGAAGCTTATCTACACCTATGTTTTTGCTTCACCCTTCTTTCTCCTTTATACACCGATTATTCTTCTGTTTTATCCAAATCATTCCCCTCTGCAAGGCTCACATCGAGTACAATTTCTCTCTAGATGGCTCGAACTCAGCTACTGTTATCTAACGGCACACATATCTCTGATTATCAGCATTAGTCATTTGGCAATTTATTGTATACTGCTTTGTTTTGTTAGTTCTTTTTTCACATGCCTTATGATTACTTCCCCAGTTGGACTGCAATTTCTTTAAGGATTAGAAGGCAATATACTTATCTTTTCATCTCCATAGCATCAAAAACAGTAATCTGCAAATATTAGGTATTCAGAATATAATTTAATCTAGAATCATTTGGGGAGTTTAATTTTTAAAGAACTCTGAATCATTTTTCTCAAAGCTGTCATATAATGCTAAGTTTTGATTTCAGATTCTGAGATATTCTCTTTTAAGCCCAGCGTTTTTGACTTTCAAATGTTAACAAATAGCTCGCCCAAAGTTAGTCAACGGAAATGTCCTAAATTAATGTGGGTGACCTAAGTTCTTTTGCTGTATTTTGCATATGTTTTATATATCGCATCAAGAAAAGCAAATAATTGCTGAATTGAGTCATTTGGAGCTTCACTGCTTAGTCAGTCTTATTCCGGAGGCAGAAACTTCCACGCAAGGCTCATTTACATGCACACACTGCAAAAAGAAGTTTTGGGCAAAACGTCTGCAGACTCTGTTCAACATGCGTGTCCCACTTAACCACATGATCCTCATAAAACCACCTATATCCGTTCTCATACACAGTGTCTAGCCGTTGTGTTAATCACTACTGACAGCTGTACTTTTTTTTTTTAAGCTTCTGAGCTCTTTTGTGGCAATGTGGCTGGTTATAAGTAAAGCAAATGCCACTTTAAAGGTGATCATGTTTGATATAAATTTTACATCCCATCAAAAAGAGTTATTTGCTTGCATAGTTAGGTCTTGCTTTACACTAGGAGTTCTTTGAAGGCAGGGACTATTTGTTACATATTTCTTCATCATCTCCAGCCAGTGCCTAGTAGGTGCTCTGTTTATTGAATGAATGAAGAAAAAATAAAGAAATCAAGAGATGGAGAAATAAAGAAATCTGAGAGGTGGAGAAATTAATAGTAGTCCCACAACCAGTGAATTAATTGATGTTTATTTTTATCAATTACTTGATAAAAAGCTCCTACTTTTGAGCCCTGAACTTCAAAGAGAGTGCAGGGAAATACAATAGAACAGACTCATTCAGGATCACTTTTTACTGAACTTAGAATGCAAGCAAGTGAAAATAGAAACTGAAGGGAAAAAGAGTGCTCTATTCTCCCCTAGTTCCTTTACTGAGAGCAGAACTTGCATGGATGTTCTTTGATTATCCAATGCTTGTTCCCTCCATTCTAGACATTATCATAAGAGGCACAAACTGGTGGTTTACTTAGCCTTATTAATGTTAAAAAAAAAAAACCAGAAAATGTTGACATCAATACTCAGATGTCTGCTCTTGAAAAATATCTAGCAACCCTAGGTCAGAATTTCTGCATAGCAATAATTTTTTTGAACTGAACAGTGGCTGCAACCTTTAAGCAGGGCACATGGGTAGTGTTTCCAGGTTACCACTGTATTCATTTCTGAGGTACATGGAACTTTACAATCACTGTCCGCACTAAACACCTGGGTGTTGAAAAATTCTTGATTGAGTTTAGAATGGGAGGGGTTCTGGAGGGTGGGTGCGACATTAACTAACTTAATTTAGCTATACAGCTTATCTAGATAGAATGAAAAAGACATTGAACTTGGGATCATTTTTTAGTATATTTGCCACTGCTTAACTGTGTTTGTATGTTTAAACACTTGGACCTTATTCTCTTCATTTTTTAAATAAGGCTACTACAGCTGCTTTCAGCTATACCATTTTTGATTTTAGTAGTTAGTTAACTATCTAACAGAAGTGGATCATAAGACAGGAGAGAAACCCATAGAAAAAAGGAAGGAGAAGAAGAAGGAGCACATAAAGGAAGTAACTGATGTTAATTTAGTCCCTACTTCCTAGCTACTGTTTTACATTGTCTCTTGTAACCCTCAGCAACACATCAGAAGGTAGTTTTATTATCTCTGGTTTATAAATGAAAAACAAGGGTTTGGAGTTGAAGAATACACTGTAGAGGCAGACTGTGTGTCCTGGCTTCCTTGACCCTACACAGCAGATACTTTCAACAGGACTTGTTGATTTTAGTGCCTTTCCTTTCATAGAAAATCAGATTTGTGGGCCAGGTGTGGTGGCTCATACCTGTAATCCTAGTACTCTGGGAGGCTGAGTTAGGTGGGTCGCTTGATCTTAGAAGTTGGAGACCAGCCTGAGCAACATGGTGAAACTTCATCTCTACAAAAAATACAAAACTTAGCTGGGTGTGATGGTGCATAGACCTGTAGTCCCAGCCACTAGGGAGGCTGAGGTGGGAAGATTGCTTGGGCCCAGGACGTAGAGGCTGCAATGAACCATGATTGTGCCACTGCACTCCAGCCTGGGGGACAGAGAAAGGCCCTATCTTTAAAAAAAATTGGATTGGTGATGTAATAGCTTTGCATCAACTTTGAATCATAGGGTTAGATTTAGAATGCTGTAAAAATTTAAATGATATAGCAAATGTAAATCATCTGGCATGAAATCAAGTATATAACAGTTGCTTAATAAATGTTACTCCTTTTCGATTGCCTTAAAATACATTGCATTGGTCGGGTGTGGTGGCTCATGACTGTAATCCCAGCACTTTGGAGGCTGAGGCAGGTGGATCATCTGAGGTCAGGAGTTTGAGACCACCAGCCTGTCCAACATGGTGAAACCCCATCTCCACTAAAAATACAAAAATTAGCCAGGCATGGTGGTGTGTGCCTGTAATCCTAGCTACTCGGAAGGCTGAGGTGGGAGAATTGCTTGAACCTGGGAGGTAGACGTTACAGTGAGGCAAGATGGCACCATTGCACTTCAGCCTGGGCGACAGAGTGAGACTCCATCTCATAAAACAAAACAACAAGAAAAAAACATTACATTTGTATATTTGATGAATTCATAACCTTAGACACTTAGTAGTTGAAAGAGTTAATAATAAAATATGAACTCTTTTTTTATAGTGGCAAATATATATATCTATATCTGGTGGTATATATCTTTGTATGTCTATAGACATACATATATTTGAGTTTTAAGACTTGAGCTGGGAGCCTAGCCTATTTAATTCAAATAATGTAGGAGATGTTTCACAATTGCTGACTGGAATCTTCTTAACATAGTATGTATGTGAGCAGAAATCACCATAACAAAAAGAATCTAATGTAAATCTTGGCGTAGTGGTTACTAAATGTAGTTATAAATGGTAATCTAATGAATGTCTTGGTTTCCAAGGTGCTAACACAGGTTGGAATAATAAACCCTTCTGTTCTTGGAAACTAGAAATGTCTTTAGGAATCCAGGCAAAGGAAAAAAAAATCTCTGTAAGCTGATCAAGCCCAAACATTTGCAAAAGAAAATAAACTCACATAACACTGGTTCCAGATCTTATTATTTAGAACCATTTTTTGAGATCAGGAGGCACATATTTTGCTTTGCACTGGTAAACATGTAGCCAAAGTGAATTAACTATGAATAATTTAAAAGTGATCCAAGTTTATGACTAAGAATGATGAATCAACTTGAGTTGACAGTGGGTTCTGGGATGAAGTGAAAGGGAAAGGACCAGGTAGAGATGAGGAGTACTTTGACTGATTTGATGTTGAGTATGTGATCCTACTTTCATACTGAGAGGGCCTGAGCCAGCCCTGAGGGACAAGCTTGCTGCCCACCAGTGGAAGTCAGGAAAGCAGTGGTATGCTGAAAAGTAGCCAGCAGCTTGCCTTATAGTCCATGCATCCTGTGTAGGGTAAATTAAAAAACAAGAGGTGGCTTGTTTTTATTTCCTGATTCTATTTTATTTTTGGTCCAAATCACACTAAGAATTAGTCTTAAGATTTTGAATGGGTAAACATCAAGAAAATTGATTCTTTTCTGTAGCTTTAAATAATTTAAAGTTAGATAGCATCTTTCTGATAATACTTTATTTATATGTCTGTACCAATGCTTAGGGAGAAATGAATGTGGTTTTATTTTTGTGTTTCGTTTAACTTGAAACTAAAATGAAGCTAGATATTCTCTCCCTCCTGTCCGTCCCTTCCTTCCTTCTTTCCTTCCTTCCTTCCTTCCTTCCTTCCTTCCTTCCTTCCCACTGAAGCCCCACTGTTAATGCAAATCAACTGTCTCTTCTCCCCTGCTTCTCTACATCCACAGAGATATCTTTCTCCTCTTTTGAAAATATGTGCATTAGCTGAACTAGAGAGCGAAGGTATTTTACTATTCAAACAAGAGTATTTTTCACATATATGGGTATCACAAGGCTTTTAAATTATTTTTGACTCCTATAATTTCTATAACTCTTTACAAGCCTGATGTAGACACCAGTTGGAGAACTTGAGAATTCAAAGTTTAATGTAAAGGATATCAAAGAGATAAAAGATTATAGAATTTCAACAGTAAATTGTCAGATTCATTCTTGTGTGGCAGCGTTTGATTGCTTATATTTCTTTGCCACCCAAAAAGTATTCTGAGATAGAGAGAGAAAAAAAGGGCAAATTTCTCAAGTTTAGATAAGGAAGTTGATCCTGACCCAAGAGAGTACATTAATGAATTCTGTATAGAGTGAATGCTAATGGCTTTTTGTGGACCTACCATTAAGAAGTAGAGTTGTTCCCCTTGTCTCCTCCATTCTTGTTACTCAAGAAAACATAAATCGAGAAAGTAGAAAAGTAAAATGTGGAAGATTAATGTTCTTTACTTTGCAAAAGACCAGATCTTACTTAAAGTACTGGGTTACAGACGAGTAATATGGAATAGGGGAGAAGCTCTGACAGGTCTAAGGGGCTACCGACCTCCTTCTTTGTGGCAAATGACCTCCAGGCGGGCAGTGCTTCCCCTGAGAACCATGATCATTCCACAGTAGCTTCGGAAATGAGGAAAGCCCCAGCTGTGGGAAGTGGTTTCTCTTCCTTTTCCGTGTGGGTGGTTCTGGGGTGGGAGCAGCTGGAAATCCAGGATTAGAGTCACTTGAGCTATGCACTTCCCCAAATGTGTATTTCCTCCATGTCCGACACCATGGATGCGTGGAGGAGACGTTGTTGCCTATGTTAGTTCTAGGGTTTAAGAAAGAGGTTCAGAAATAATATTGACCAATGAGAGGTGGAAGAAGGGAGCAAATCTGTTGAGTACTTCATTTGTGCCAAATACTATGCTGTTATTATAGTGACTTATTTATTTATCAGATAAGAAATCTGAGAAATGGGGTAAGGAAAGTGAGGCATGAAGAGTTTATGAAACATGCCTGAGATTGCACAGCACAATTGGACTTTGAAGTAATAACTGTCAGTTCCTCAGGCTTGAGCTCTCTCCTCTTCGTTACCGTGAACAGCAGGAGGGAGAAAGAGCTGAAAAGCAAAGCCATTATAGATGATCATCTCTCTAGATTAAAAGATTAGGCAAGCAAACAAATAATTCTTGTTTATATTGTTTCGCTTTCTATAATAGTTTTCTTAGAGACAAGGAGCAAGGCCTTCTGGGTTTTTTTTTGTTTTTTTTTTTTTTTTGAGACAGAGTCTTGCTCTGTCACCAGGTGCCAGACTGGAGTGCAGTGGCATGATCTCGGCTCACGGGCAAGGACTTCTTAGGCCGCTTCTCTCTTTTGCTTTTGGAGACTTTCATAGAGTATCTGGGAATGTTCAAAAAGTTCTGGAATAATACAGCTATCCCAGGTATAGTTTTGCTACCTTTGGCTGTGAGTGTGGAAAAATGCCTGGGGTGATTTTACACACACACACACACACACACACACACAAAATCATATATAAATTATTGTTTATTGATTTATTTTTTTAAATGGAATCTAGGTCTGTCACCCAGACTGGAGTGCAACGGCACAATCTTGGCTCACTACAACCTCCGCTTCCCAGGTTTAAGTGATTCTCCTGCCTCCGCCTCCCAAGTAGCTGGGATTACAGGCACCTGCCACCATGCCTGGCTAATTTTTGTATTTTTAGTAGAGATGGGGTTTTGCCATGTTGGCCAGGCTGGTCTTGAACTCCTGACCTTGTGATCTGCCTACGTTGGCCTCCCAAATTGCTGGGGTTGCAGGCATGAGCCACCATGCCTGGCCATATGTAAATTATTTAGTAGCCTTTAGTCTGGTCCAGGGACCATACTTGGAATATCTCTGGCTGAGAAATTGAACCGGACAATGGAAGAATCTGGACCAATTCTGAAAATTTTCTCTTTTGGTATTTAGTCTTTAATAGGCACAGGGATAAGTCTAGAATTTATTGTTTTTCTTTGATAATTTTAAAATTTCAATTCAATCCAGTTCAACTTGGCGAGTATTTCTGTGCAACTCTTTGTCCCAAACATAGCACCACGTGCTGTGAATGAAATTTAATCTTAATGCTTTGAAAGAAATATATGCTAAGGCTCTTTTATTATTCTAAACTGGAGTTTTAAATCAGCAAACAAATCTTAATTGTAATATAAAAGAAGGAAGAAAATATTAGATGTAATCTAATACAGCTTAGTTATGGATGAAGAAACTTCTCAAACAACCTGCCCAAATTCACACAACTAATTGTGGACATGGCCTGGATTCCAATTCACTGTTTTTTAGGAACAACTCAGAACCAAATTCTGTTCTGGATTTTGAAAAAAAAATTCTGGGATATATTGCTGACGTTTACCTTTCAATTCCTACTTTTCCTAGTTTATTTCTGGCTGTTCGACTGGCCCTGACTCATCTTGCACCTGGGAGCCAGAATAATCTTAAGTTACTTTTTCTCCTTCCATGTTCATCTTAGATTCCATAATCTCCTGAATATAATTAAAGCTTTTTAGCCTAGCTGTGGAGGACTTCTAAAATCTGTTTATACTTTTCAGTCTTCACTATTCCTTTACTGTTCCGCAACATAAACCTTCTGCTCCAGACCTGCCATTCTCATGCCCACACAAAACTATATGAATTCCTAACCTTCACTCACATGCATTCACCTGTTTAGGATGTCTTCTTCCCCACTCCACACATATGGCAAATCAGAGTAGAGTGTTGGCGTGGAGCTTGGACTCTAATAAGGGCCAAATCCTGATGAAAAATTACAACTATGTCCCTTGAACAACTCAGTAACCTTTCCAGATAGTCTTTCTTTGGTTTCCTCCTGTAGGAAATGAGACAGTAGCAGCAACTTGCCATAGGGTTTTGGTGGAGACTAATAGAGATAGCACGTGTAAAGCATGATGCCTGGTGCCTGGCATATAATGAACACAAAAATGTCAGCAATTATTATCTTCACTGAAACACTGTGAATCAGCCACATTTCTCTCACATTATTCAATTCGCTTTTCCCAAATCCTTCTTAAATTGGTAATTGTATTCGTACCATTTAGCTCCTAATGACTTATTTCTCTCTGTTTAAAAAAATACATTTTTAAAGTTTCCCAGACTTTTCCTCCTAACTGGACTGTAAACACTTTGACAGTAGAGCTGAGGATCCAAACACTTTTCACGGCATTCTCTGCAACCATGTCGGTCCAAGCCCCTGTCATCTCTTCACCTGTTGCAGTGATAGCTTTCTAACTCTTCTCTCCGCTTCACTGGTGACACGAGCCAGAATAAGCTTCCACCATAAACAGTAATTTCATTTCTCTGGTTACAACTTTCTAACAGCTTCTTAGTGAGCGTGAAGACAGCATCCTCGTAAGATGCCATGTGCCTTTGCCCTCCTTGCCTCTTGACTACGTCCCCTGTCACCCTGCCTCTCTCTCTTGCCTCCAGGTACACTGCTCACCTGGCTGTCTCTCAAACTCTACTCATTCCTAACCTTCGTAGGAATAACCCCCCTCAGAACTGCTGCTGATGTTGCTCTTCTACCTGAAAAACTGTTCCTCCAAATAGGTACATGTCATTGTTCCTCATCTCTCAGCTCTTTGCTCAAATGCAGCCTTCTCAGTGGGGCTCTCTCTGGTCATCTAAATTGAAATTCAATCTCCCCCGCCAATCCGTAATTTCTATCTCATTTCCTTGCTTGTGCTTGTCCTTAGTATTTATCAACATGTATCGTACTACATAGTTTTTGTTTATTGCCTGCCACCTTATGGTGTATATTTATGAACACGTTTTTACTAGTATGACAGATAAGGCAATCAAATACTTGATGGATATTATGTAACACTTTTAAAAAATTCTTAATTGTTAAAGCAAACTAAATATGGCCCGAGAAGGACTCCTTACTTCTGTATTTGACTCCTTGCGGATGAACTGCAGCCTCACCTAGTGGGCAGACAAGATTAAAACCCTAATTTAGGAGTATTGGCCTGTGACAGTGGTGGAGCCTTGGCCGGTCCCAGCAGCCGTTCCTGAACCAGTCGTACACTGCTGAGTGTTCAAGCTGTGTCCAAATATGACGAATCTCAGCCTCTAATCACTCCAGCTGTTCTGTACCTCACCTCTGATTTCTGCACCCCACTTTTCTTTTTTCAGTCTATAAATTTGTTCTGACCACGAGGCATACCTAGAGTCCTTCTGAATCTGCCGTGACTCTGGGAGCTGCCTGATTCATGAATCATTCATTGCTCAATTAAACTCTTTTAAATTTAATTTGGCTGAAGTTTTTCTTTTAACGTTATTAAACACAGGACCAGAAATATTGTGGATACTCATCACGGTTGCAGTGTCTCTTTGTATATGAATTTAGAGTTCTTTTTCTTCTGTAAGCTTGTTTCGCCTAGTCCATTTTAATTTCTTATATATACATTGGGTAATTAACTCTTCTTATATATATTATTATTTCATTTGATATTTAAAACATTCATAGGAGGTCATTAGTTGTGTTGTGTAGATGATACAGAGAAGGAAATGTACCTAGGAGCACTCTTCAATTATTCTATCCTTTAGACTTTAAATAGTCTTTATTGTCCATATTATAGTTAAGACACCTGACTATTTTCCACATCACATTGTTCTCTGTTTTAGTCTTCTATGCCATACTTCTTTAAAAATATTATACACTAGTTTATGGGTAGGTACCATTCATGTACTAAGAGAGTATTAGGTACATAGTAGGGGCTCAATAAACATGTGTTGAGTCAATCATAGAGAGTCACAGTATCATAAATCTAACATACTTTTTATTTTAGTGTGAGCAACAGATCTGTGACCCTAGGGAGAAAAAAATCACTCACTTATATATTCCTCTCCTACTAAATCCTTTGAAAATAAGTACCCTCAATTTCATGCGTAAGAATATATATGTATCTACATGTAAAAATATCATATATATTTATATTACTGGAATTCACTAAATATAGTGGAATGACATCCACTGGGTTGAGGATGAAGTAGCACATTTAAGAGAAATTCCTGTAATTTTTCCCTGGTTAGAAATTCAAATCAAGGCAGAAATTTCAATTAGGGATAATTGAAATATAGAATCAATAAACTATGGAATCAAGCTTTGTGTTGATTTTTTAAGTCATTCAGAGAAATAAGCATTTGTGCCTAAGAATTTACAGTATCAAGCCAAAGTCTTTTAGAAGATTTCTGATTTTGTGTACTTGCAATTTCTACATTTCTTTCTTCTCATCATCTCTTCCTTCTCCTCTTTTGATTTCTTAATTTTCTTCTTCCGTCTCCTGCAGCATCTCCCTATCTTCCTCCTGCTCCATATATTCCCTTTTTAAATTGTATTTTATAATAATATTGAGAAAAAAATTCACAGTGAATCAAATACTTTCAGAGAGCTGAAATCAAACTTACGGATTTATTCAATGGTTTTATTCAATGGTATAGGATAGGATAACTCAGTGGGGGGTGGGATTTATTCAGTGGTATTTATTCAGTGATATAGGATAGGATAACTCTGTCAGGGCAGGGAGGGGGACTGAAATGAGTTAACTATTTTTTCCTGGGCAAAGCCAAAACAACATACCTAATTTATTCATCAATCCAATTGCAAAATATATATGTCCAGGCTGATTTAAGTTTTTTGGGAGACACAGAAAAATATTGAAACATGATCTTAGCCTGTGAGGAATTTATAGTACAACTGGGAAATGGATATTTAAATGAACTAAGTGGTAACAGCACATAATAGCATACGGGTATAATTCATGTGTTAAATTTTAACTGTAATCTGTACCAAAATAATGAAGAGAGTAACTATAACTTGCACTCTGGTTAAAGTTTCCTGTTTGTTGTAAATATTGATGGACTTACATTGAACCTGCTTGGGTTGAACTGATCACTAACCTGAAGTTGGATGTCTAATAAGTGTAGCCGTGCACTGCTTGCATGACCTGAGGGGTCCCCCTAATGGTTAAAGTCTCTGGAAGATGGCCAGGAAAAGGAATGCAGGCAATGGTTAGGAGGTTAGAGTTGGTGTTAAGTCACTCCTAAACGTATGTAGCCATAGTGAATAAAAAACTTAACATTTGAAATATTTATTTTTGAAATATATTTGAAATAAATTATATATATATATATACAAAATTGAAATTTAAGGTAATATGCAATTTTTCATATTGTTTTTTTAAGGATACAATTTACACAGAATGAAATGCACAGATCCTGACTATTCAGGTCTCTGAATTTTGACAGAGGTACATATTCATGAAACCACCACCGAAAACAAGATATAGCAAAATTCCGTCACTCCAGGAAGTTCCCTTCTGTTTTCAGTCAATATCTATCCCCATTCATCTACTGCCAGACAACCATTTTCTCACTTCTATCACCATAGGTTAGTTTTGCCTGTTTTGAACTTCATATAAATGGGATGATAGAGTATCCATCTTTTTGCCTCTGTTTTTTTTTTTTTCCACTCAGTATAGCATTTCTGAGCATTATCCATGTTGAATGTATGTATATTTTGGTCCTTTTTATGACTGAGTAGTTTTCCATGCAATAACTATAACATGTAGGATTCTCCAGATAAATAGACCCAGTAAGATTTAATTTAAGACATTGGTTCAGTCAGTTGTGGGGGATTGAAAAGTATAAATCTACAGGGCAGGCCAGCAGACTGGAAACTCAGGCAGAAGTCGATATCCCTTTCTTCAGTCTGCAATACACAGGGCAGACTAGTGAGCTGGAAACTCAGCTGGGATTTCTATGTTACAATCTTGAGGCAGAATTCCTTCTTCTCCAGGAAATCTCAAACTTTGCTTTTAAGTTATTCAACTGATTGGCTGAAGGTGATGCACATTAGAGAAGCTTGCCTCCTGTACTTAAAGTCAACTAGTTATACATGTTAATCACGTCTACAAAATACCTTCACGGCAACATCTAGCCTAATGTTTGACTGAACACCTGGTTTGTCACATAAAATTTAACCATCACAATGTCTGTTTACACATTCCGAAGTTGGTGGTCGCTAGGGTTGTGTTACGGGCTGAATCATGTCCCCAGAAAATTTACATGTTTAAGTAAGTCTTGACTCTGTGACAGTATTTGGAGATAGGTTCTTTAAAGAGATAATTTAGTTAAAATAAAGTCATTAGGGTGGGCCCTAATGTAATACTTACTGTTGGATTCACATACTAGGGGAATAGCATGTAAACACACAGGGAGAAGATAGCCATCTGCAACTCGAGGAGAGAGGGCTTTGGAAGAAAACAGCTCTGCTCACATCTTGATCTGGGACCTGTAGTTTTCAAAATTGTGAGGAAACACATTTCTGTTGTTTATGGACCCCGGTCTGTGGTACATAGTTATGGCTGTCCTAGAAAACCAACACAGGTCGTTTCCAGTTTTTGGCCATAATGAATTAAGCTTCATGAATATACACATTCTCTTTCTGAACAAATGTTCTCATTTTTCTTAGAATAAAATTGCTGTCTCATAGAGTAGGTGTTTGCTTTTATAATCCACTATGAAATAGTTATCTAAAGCGGTTCTACTATTTTACAATTCCAGCAGCAATGGATGAGAAGCACAGGTGCTCTCCGTCCTCACCAGTGTTTGATTTTACCCATCGCAGTGAGCGTGAAATGTACATCACTGTGGTTTTCATTGGCATTTACCTGCTGAATAATGATGGTGAACAATTTTTCATATACTCATTTTTACTAATATACCTTTCATGAAGATGTATTTTTGTATGAATACAAATATATCTTTCCATTTATTTTTGCAAAAGCTTGATAGTTTCAGCTCTTATAATTAGGCCTATGATTCATCTTAATATACAATATTTGGTCAAGTATTTGCTCATTAAAAAAGTTTTCGATTTAAAGGAGTTCTTTTTGTATTCTGGATATACATCTTTTGCTAGTCATATGTGTTGCTGTTTGTGCCCTGCCTGTTTATTTTCTAAATGATATCTTTGATGAACAAAACTTTTATGAAGTGTATATGCAAGATTTATATTTTTTCTTTGTTGCTTTTTGTATCCTGTATAGGAAATTTTTGCCTAAGTATATTAGTTTCATAGAGGTGCTATAACAAAGCACGATAAACTGGCTAACTTACCAAAACAAAACTATTCTCTTATAGTTCTGTGGGCCACAAGTCTGAAATCCAGGTGTTGTCAGGGTTAGTTTATTTTGGAAGTTCTGAGAGAGAATCTATTTCATGTCCTTCTTGTAATATCAGTGGTTATTGGGAATCATTGGCATTCCACTGTAATTTCTGCCTCTGTCTTCATGAGACATTCTCCCCTGTGTGTGTCGTTTTAACTTAACTAATTATATCTGAAAAGACTATTTCCATCTAAGGTAACATTCATAAATATTGAGGGTTAGGACTTGAACATGTCCTTTTTGGAGGTATATTTTTTAACTTACAAACTTAAGGTAACAAAAATATTTTTTTTCATTTTTCATATTTTTTTTCATTTTTTTCATTTTCATAAAAGCTTGATAGTTCTAGCCCTTATGATTAGGTCTATGATTCATCTTAATATACAAACATTTGTATTGAATGTGATTGTGATAGAAATCAAAGTTTGATATTTTTCAAATATTTATCTGGTAGCTGGAGAACTATTTGTTCTTATGCCCATATTAAGCTGTTGTGATCACAGTACCTTTGTATTAAGAACTATTTGTTCTTATGCCAATATTAACTGTCATGATCACAGTACCTTTTTATTAAGTTTTGAAATTGAGTAGTATAAGTCTTCAACTTTATCCTTGTGTTTTAAGGTCAATCAGACTAGTCTAGATCCTTTGCACTTCATATAAATTTTACAATTACGTTCACAGTTTCTTCTAAAAAGCATACAGAGATTTTGATTGGGATTGTGTTGAATCTGTAGGTTAATTAAAGCAGAAAAAATGTATTAACTATAAGAAATTTTCTAAGTGATGAATATAAAATACCTATTTATTTAGGTCTTTATTTTTTCTCAGCAAGGTATTATTTTCAGTATAGAGATCTTTTATATTTTTGTTAGATTTATTAATATATATTTGATTTTTTCATTATAAACAGTACTGTTTATAAGCAGTATTATATAAAGTATTACTGTTTATTATTTATTATATTATTAATAGAGATATAATAAACACATAAATAATATAAATAATGAAATAAAATAAAATATACTTTATTTTAATTTCTTACATATTTTAATTTCTATATATTTAATATATAGAAATATATTAATTTATTTATATGATAATATATTATTATGAACAATATTACTATTTAAAATGGAATGGAAAAAATCAAATATTTACCAATAAATCTAACACAAAATATAAAAGATCTCTACACAGAAATAATACTGTTTACTGCCAATATATGTCTATTTTCTCATTTTTTTACTGCTATTGATAACTTGGTATTTTCTGTCTTTTTCATGGTCAGTCTTGAGAGAGGTCAATTAATTTTATCAATCTTTTAAAAGAACCAATTTTTGACTTTATTTAATTATTGTTACTTTTCTATTTAATTTGTCTGATTTAATTTTTATTATTTCCCTTTTTCTACTTTGGTTTTAATGGGGTCTTTTTTTCTAGCTCCTTTAGATGGAAGGTTAAATAATTAATCTTAAATCTTTTAAAAATGTTGGTATCCATTTAAAGATAAACATTTTCTCTTAAGTATGTTTTTAGCTGAATCCCATAAATTTCAATATATTTTATTTTTTATTATCGGGTCTAAAATATTTTCTAATTTCCACATTATTTATTTATAATCTCTGTTATAGGATTGTCGTTTCACTCTTAAATATTTGGAAGCTTTTCTAGACTTACTGTTATTGATGTATAGTTTAATTCCCTTATGCTCAGTAACATTGTATAAGTCTTCTAAGTTTTTAGGGTTTATTGTAATTTATTTCATAGTATTTCACATGGTCTCTCTTGATTACAGTTTCATGTGTACTTGAAAAGAAAGTGTATAAATGTCAGTTAAATCAAGTTGGTTGAGAGTATGATCTAGACTATCTATATTCATACTTATTTTTAAAACTCTACTTGCTCTTTCATACACAAAAATATTTTATAATCCCCAACTATAGTTGTTGGTCTGTTAGTATCTTTATTTCCATGGTTTTTGTTTCGTGTATTTTGAATTCTGTCACTAGCTCCATATGTATTTATTATTGTTAGGTTTTCATAATGCATGGTCCCTTTTATTATTACCAAATGTCTCTTTTAATATCTGTCTCCTTCCTTGCTTGCATTTCTTATCTGATAAGAATAGAGCCACACCAAATTTCATGTGCTTACCCTTTGCTTAGTACATGTTTTTTCCTTTAAGCTTTCACTTTTTATATTTATATTTAAACCACAAGACGTGGTGTGATGGTCAATGCCTGTAATCCCAAAACTTTGGGAGGCCAAGGTGGGAGGATCACTTGAGACGAGGAGCTTGAGACCTTGTGAGATCTTGGCTCCCTGCAACCTCTGTGCCCCAGGTTCCAGCGATACTCCTGCCTCAGCCTCCCTAGTAGCTGGGATTACAGGCATGCACCACCATGCCTGACTAATTTTTTCATATTTAGTAGAGATGGGGTTTCACCACGTTGGCCAGACTGGTCTCAAACTCCTGACTTCAAGTGATCCACCCACCTCAGCCTCCCAAAGTGCTGGGATTAAAGGCATGAGCCACCAAGCCTGGCCTCCATACTGTTTTCTATAGAGGTTGAACTAATTTACAGTCCCACCAACAGTATATAAGCATTCCCTTTTCTCCACATCTACACTATCTTTTGTTTTTTGACTTTTTAATAAAAGCCATTCTGACTGGTGTAAGATGATATTTTAATGTGTATTTAATTTGGATTTCTCTGATGATTAGCGATATTGAGCATTTTTTTCACGGGTTTGTTGGCCATTTGTATTTCTTCTTTTGAGAAATGTCTGTCCACGTCCTTTGCCCAGCCCAGTTTTTCATGGGGTGATTTGCTTTTTTCTTGAGTTATTTGAGTTTCTTGTAAATTCTGGATATTAGTTTTTTTGCCGGGGCATAATGTGCAAATATGTTCCCCCATTCTGTAGTCAGTCTATTTATTTTGTTGGTTATTTCTTTTGCTATCCAGAGCTCTTTAGTTTAGTTAAGTCGTACGTGCCTATTTTGTTTTTCTTGAATTTGTTTTGGGAGTCTTTGTCATGAATTCTTTGCATAGGCTAATACCCTGAAGAGAGTTTCCTAAAATTCCCAATATTTCTTAAACTTAATTACCTCGTAAATTCTTAAGTCAGTCTTTTGGTTTGGTATTACATGTAAAGTAACATTAAAGATGTAAATAGTTATAAAAATCTTATTTTGGAACATTTTAAACATGTACTAAAGTTGACAATATAATGAATTCCTATGTACCCATCACCCAACCCAACAATGATCAACATTTTTCCATTCTTATTTATCTATACCCTATCTTATGCATGAGTTTTCCCTAGATTATTATGAACCACATAGCAGATATTCATCATTTCACCTATAAATATTGTAATATACATCTTTTATGGATAATTACAAAAAGGCTTAGCTTAGCAGTATTTCATCACAAATAACATTTTACAAATAATGTCACATCATCTGATAACTGGCCCAATGTTCTATTTTCTTCATTTACCTAAAAACGTGTCAGGTCACGATGAAGCTGAAAACCATCATTCTCAGCAAACTGACGCAAGAACAGAAAACCAAACACTGCATGTGCTCACTCATAAGTGGGTGTTGAACAATGAGAACACATGGACACAGGGAGGGGAACATCACACACCGGTGCCTGCTGGGAGGAGGGGGTTAGGGGAGGGATAGCAGGGGGTGGGGGGATTGGAGAGGTATAGCATTAGGAGAAATACCTAATATAGATGATGGGGGGATGGATGCAGCAAACCACTGTGGCAAGTGTATAGCTATGTAACAAACCTGCACGTTCTACACATGTACCTCAGAACTTAAAGCACAATAAATAAATTTTAAAAAAAGAAGAAAAAAGTCATTTTACAGTTTTTTTGAATCATGATCCAAACACAGACCACATATTATATTTAGTTAACATGTCTCTAAATGCCTTTCTAAAACAATGCCATGTATTTGTTGAAGATACTAGTTTATCATTTTTCTACCTCTAGGTGTGGGGGTTATATGTCTATTTCCTGTAAGTTGGCAATTATAGACTTGATTAGATTCAGGTTTAACTTTGAAAAAAATACTAAGTGGTGCTATACATATCATCTTTCATCACATCAGGGGTATGGAGGGGGCATATTGTGTTTTACTTTTAGTGATGTTAAGATTGATCAGTAGGTTAATGTGTTACTTGTTATATAGTGACGAGAGGCTAGATAGATTATTTCATTACAGTCTGCCAATGGTGATTTGCTAATTCTGTAATCCCTTTACATTTATTAGCTAGAATTCTTCCATAAAGAAGATTTTCATTAGGTATTTGGTTACTATTGCAGATTGATTTTTCTGAAAGGCAGACATTGAGACTGAGATAAGTGGAGGGCATTTATTAAGCATTGCTTTTGGGATCAGTATTTTTTTGAAGAGAGTTCAATATGTTCAGATACATCAACCTAGATCTCCCTACCCCATGTGTCAAGATCACAGTTTTTTCCCAGACAGAAACCTGATGTTAGTATTGCAGATGTGCCTTGGTTGAAGTTTAATCTTTTTTGGAGTTTGGCTACTTTTATGGGCCTTGTCATGAGTTTTATCTGTACAGTCTTCCTTCCCACCATAGGAGAAGAGACATGACTCCCTTTCCTCCAGTCTCTCTCTGACCAAGGTGACCAGTGACTTTTGCATATAACTTTTAATTGTACATTAATCACTCTTAGTTCTTATCTTTTTCCCCAGAGTGTCACTTGAGCTCACTCAAGTCTCCTTATAATTACTATTCCCCCATGTTTCTCAATTTCTGACATGTTGCGCTAGCTGATGCATTTCATTTCACCAGTGCACCAACCTAGTGAAAATATTACCATTTGCATTGCTATCTTGTGCCAGAGGCTATCTGTACTCCACCTGCCATCAGTGATGGGATCCTCATTGCCAGCTCTGGATCAAGCAAGTTAATTCAGCTCTAAAACCCTACGTTAGTTTTTGCTTTCTTGGACCACAGATGACAATAACTGCTTGCAACAGGTTAGATTTCTTGGGAAGCAAACTGTTAGGGAGGTCAGCATCCAGGATACTGACTAGGGAGTTCCCTTGGGAACAGGAGTGGACAGATGGAGGAACTGACCTGTGATACAATTTCAGCAATGGCTTCAGCTGATTCCGTAGAGAGTTTGGTGCTCTGGTAGATTTCTGAGTCATCTTTTGTTGAGACAACAGGATTTTATACTGAACAATTACCTTGGGAAAACAGCATGGAATATGCTACCCATAGGAAAGACAGAACAAATCCATAATGCTTTTTCTTTTTAAAATCAGTATTTGGAAATTTTCTAGTAACTATCAAAGGTGACCATTGAGTGTGTATGTGTGTATGTGTTTTGTTTTTCTGTAGTTACTAACTTATGGATATGTATGACCTTTCCAGTCTTTTTTTTTTTTTTTTTTGGAGTCGAAGTTTAGTTCTTTTGCCCAGGCTGGCGTGCAGTGGCTCCATCTCAGCTCATTGCAACCTCTGCCTTCCAGTTTCAAGCAATTCTCCTGTCTCAGCCTCCCAAGTAGCTAGGATTACAGGCGCCCACAACCACGCCCAGCTAATTTTTGTATTTTAGTAGACAAGGTTTCATCATGTTGGCCAGGCTGGTCTTGAACTCCTGAACTCGTGATCCGCCCACCTTGGCTCCAGTTATTTTTACTGATGCTCAAACTGTTCCACAGTTTCTCTGGTGGGAGCTGCTCTAATTGGTTTCTTTGTCTCTTTAACATGTTCCCTGTAATCCTTGATTGCTTTCTTGTTTTTTGGCACAATAAGGTGTACCAGACTTATTCAACATATTGTCCAGCCAGTCCTGGAAACAGTCAGTTCCCTGAGGAGAGAATTAAAGTTCAGAGACCAGAGTCTGGGCCCCAGAGGTGGTCGTTACTACTGACTTGTCACTGATTCTGTAGATTTTCAGGAAGAGGTATTTATGTGATAGGTATCTAAAAAAATGAATTCAAGTTATATATTTTAAAAATAAATTCAAGATACATATTTTTTAGAAAAAGGAAAAATTATGTGTTCATGTTTATATTTATATTTAAACATATAATTACATGTGTTAATTTATGGTTTTCTACCTTGATAATTCTATACCTCTACCATTTTGCTTTTATACCTTTTCTGCCAAAATTTTCTTATCTTGAAACTCTTGGTTCCTAATTACATGTACATACTTATTTATCTTATACCATATACATATAGTAATTTCAAAATAACAATACAGCTATTATTATCATTAATAATAATGCTATTGAATAAAGCTTGTGATTTCTTTGTGGAGATTTTCATACTTGGGATCCATCTCATTAGTGATAGATAGTAAAAAAGACTGAATTTTAAAGCCAGTTGAAATAATTTTTCTCCATGTGTTTTTGTCAACAATTTGATATGCAATTAGATCCTTTTGATTCAAAAAATTTTAAGGAACTTCTTAGCTTTTATTTTTGAAATAATCACAGTTTTTGATTACATAAAGCAAAAAGCATTTACAGGGTTCCAAAGTGTATGTAATTGTATATATGTATACATATATGTATATGTGTGTATGTATTACATACACACATGGGCATGTGCACACACACACACACACACACACATATATTCAGAGACATCCATTTTCTGTCCCTGTGTCTTTTGCCTTAAGTAACCATCTTAATAATTTTTATTTTATCATTCTATGGTTTCAAAAATGAAAATTTATATTGGTAATCTTTATTTGAAAGTATTTCTTTAAATTCAAAAATCAGAAAGCCTTTCAAACATTGTCTTATTCTGCTTGACCTGTACTTGTAATTAGACCACTATATCAGATAGAAAATTGCTTCATTTTGCAGTATTTTAGAGTCAGAGAGTACGACAATTTCTAATCAGAGACAGCAAGTGGCATCTTATAAATATCAACTCATATTCATATAGTGATTTTCATTTTACACAGTGATTTCACTATGCATTTATTAATTTAATTTTCACAATAGCCTTATAAGCTTATCTCCATTTTACAAATTTAAAAATGCGACATAGGAACAAAAATGCCTTGTCCCAGGCCTTGCCAAGTTCACACAGCTAATCCCTGACAGAGGTAAAAGAAGAATTCAGGTCTTCTGCTAATTCTACATCATATGATACTGCCTCTCAAATTACTTGCAAATACATATTTAACTACTGTGTGTCTTGAACCGTATTTTCTGTAGTTGCTGTAAGTTCCTCCAACTGAGTCTTAGAGTTAGAAAACCCTCTATTCCCTTTTAGGAGAGTCGTGATACAAATTAACATTAATTGGCATCTGCAAATTTCTGTATTATTGGAATATGTTTAGTTTTGCATTTCTTAATGTTTCTCATTTTTATAAGACCACAGAATATCCTTCACCCACTTCCACCAAATCTGGACTAAGCCTGAAAAGATACCACAGGAACAGAACTTTTATTAAGTGTGAGTTAATTCACAAATGATAGCTTCAGCCAGCAGTTATTTTCTTAACATAATTCATGCCTGAGTATTGTATTCAGTTTAGCTGGATGTCCAATGGTACATCATAAGCCAAAATTTGAAGATGATTTATGTTAGAATTGGATTCAGTTAATCCTTTAGCAACTTAACAGTCAGGCCTTAATTTAAAAACACATACACACATTGTTATTGACAATATAGAAATATTGACTCATAGAAAAATTCACCCATATTTAGTTAGCAGACTAACAAGAACAGCAGCAGCAGCAGCTGGCCATGTTTCTGTGTGTTGCTAGCAACAAGAAGCCATGGCAGCAAGGCCCCAAACAGGAGCCTTCTGCATTTTCTCATCTGTGATGAGGTACACTGATGCTGGGGATTAACGGGCCTGAAGATATAAAGAAGTGTTTACATTGGGAAATGTCTCCTACACTAAAAGCAGAGGTATCACTGCAAACACAGTGCAGCTATAAAGCCTTGATTTCTCTGGAAATTCATGTATGAAGTAATATAAATAAATACTACAATTACTTGAAATAACATGATATTCTTTATTGTCTTAATTTTTGTCATTTTCATTATGATTTTAAGTCAATTTGACATTTTTTGAAAATAGAGAAAACTATTTTTGAGAGAGTAGGGACTTAGTAAACTGGATTTCTTTTTCTTTCTTAAATTCTAAAAAAATTCTTTAAGAATTAAAAATTTTTAAGAAGTAGTTTTATAGAGAGGTGGAGAAAATTTCTGGAGAGTTATCTAACACTCAGAGGGTAAGAGGTAAATTAAAAACATGTTTCATGGCGGAATTCTCATAAACAATGGGGAAATTAATTATAGGATTGAATTTTTTTCTTAAGGTGATTTGGATTTAGTCATCCATCAAGGACCATCAGATTATTGTTTACTGAGTGCTCAGGATCCTGATGAGCTCTGTGGGAAATGAAACTCAGATGTGAGGAATTCTAGGTTCATCGTTGCCGCTCTCAGTGGGGTAGGAGGCCAGCAGGATGACAAGGCATATGGTAATTATAACATTAGTATCAATATAAGTGAAACTACCAAGTCATTCATTAGGGTAAAGCACTGAGTGAATGTGTTTGTTTGCTAGGGCTGCCATAACAAAGTATACCTCAGACTGGATGGCTTATGCAATAGAAACTGATTTTCTCGCAATTTTGGAGACTAGAAGCCTCAGATGAAGGTGTTAGCAAGGTCGATTTCTTAAGAGGCCTCTGTCCTTGGCTTGTAGATGATTGTCACCTTGTGTATCACATGGTCCTCCCTCTATACATGTTTATGCCCTAATTTCTCTTCTGATTGGACATTAGTCAAATTAGGGCCCACTTCGCTGATTTATTTTTAATGTAATCACTTTAAAGTCTCTGTTTCTAATTGCAGTCACATTCTAAGTTTTAGAACTTCAACATATGAATCTTGAGGGGACCTAACTCAGTCCATAATAGTGTATTTAAAAAACTCAAGGAGGTTTGAAGATGGAGATATGATGAAGCTTGAGGGAGTATAGTTTCAATTCAAATATCACCCTTCCCATGAAATAATTTATACTATGAATAGGCCAGCAGGCCCACAGGCTAGCAGGATGACAGGGCATATGACACTGGCATGTTTGAAGGCCCAGACCAGTTTTCCAGAATAACAATTTGATTAGTATTCTATTCATATATGAATAGTGTTCTGTTCAAATATGAATAGTATTCAAATGTGAATAGAATATTTTCTGGTAAGGGGTGGTATTTTAATTGAGCAGTGAACAAATGGAAGCCTTGAAAAGATAGAGAAAAAATAGAAATAGATTTTTATAAAGGGAAGGCTGTATCATCAGAGGCCAGGGGAAATGTAGCCCCTGATGGGTTCAGGAGATGGGTAATAGCATAATTTGCCTGCAGGGGACATAGAAGAGAAGTAAGAGGCGAGAAACATATCAGTTGCCCCTGCTGGGATATACTAGGAAAGACACAATTTCATTTGTACAGCATTCTTGTTCAGAATAATTAAACTTTATCTGCTCATCTAAAATACCAAATTATTATTCTGGAAAACAGCTGGTCTGGGCCTTCAAATATGCCAATGTTATGAAAATAAAAAAGGCTGGGAAACTGTTCCAGGATAAAGGAGACTAAAGAGGCAACTAACTGCAGTGTGTGATTAGTAATTGAATCTTAGGAAAACTTGAAAAAAAGAGGCTGGGTGCAGTGACTCATGCCTGTAATCTCAGAACTTTGGGAGGCTGAGGCGGGTGGATCACTTGAGGTCAGGAGTTGGAGACCAGCCTGGACAACATGGCAAAACCCTGTCTCTACTAAAAATATAAATATTAGCCAGGCGTGGTGGTATGTGCCTGTAAAACCAGCTACTTGGGAGGCTGAGGAAGGAGAATCACTTGAACTCAGGAGGCAGAGGTTGCAGAGAGCTGAGGTTGCACCATTGCACTTCAGCCTGGGCAACAGAACGAGAGGCTGTCTCAAAAAAAAAAAAAAAAAAAAAAAAAAAAGAAAAAGAAAAAGAGAAAGAAAAAGAAAAAAAAGATACAAAGGACATTATTGGCATAATTGGGAAAATTTGAAAATGGACTGCATATTACATTGTTTGTTTTTTCCTCAGTGAGATCATTGTATTATTGCTATGTAGGAAAATGCCTTTTTCCTTAGGAGATATACACTTTGGTATTTAGGGATGAATTCTTATGATATCTATAAATAATAATTTTTTTTAAAGAAAGAAAAAGAGAGAAAAGAAAGAAAGAGTGAAAGAAAGAAAAAAAAAGAATGTAAGAGAGAAAGAAAGAAGAAGAGAAAGAGGGAGAGAGAATGAGATTCTTGTTCTATTGCCCAGGCTAGAATGCAGTCTAAAAATGGGTATTAAAAACCTCTTTTATGCCAATAATTGTGCTTAACAA